>VXBD01007038.1:110119-163246 GCA_013399975.1 Indicator maculatus
GAAGGAAAGGACGGAAGGAAAGGAAGGAAGGAAAGGAAGGAAGGAAAGGAAGGAAGGAAAGGAAGGAAAGGAAGGAAGGAAAGGAAGGAAGGAAAAGGAAGGAAAGGAAGGAAAGAAATTAAGGAAGGAAAGAAATTAAGAAAGGAGGGAAAGAAAGAAAGGAAAGAAAGAGCCAAAAAAAGGAGGAAAATTTTATATCCCACAGCTTTGCTCCCGCTCTTTATGCATACTAAAAAAATATTGCTCAAGGGAAAATTAAAAACACTTTTTATCTTAATTTCCTAAGATTTGTTGGTTGGGTTGCCTTTAGAGGTTTTGTCTTTGCAGAGAATTCGGGAGTACTAAATTTTGCTCCGGTTCAGAACATATACACAAATTTCAGTTTTCTGTTAAGACTTCTTTTTCTAAGTCAGAGACTGAAGTAAAATATCCAAACTAAGGGTGCACTCAGAGAACACAAACCCAGAAGAAAATATGAAGCTTTTGAAATGGAAGTGGAATATTTATCCCAACTGACTCTTCCAGGCATACTTCCCTACATTTGGAGCAATATTTCATTACCTAACTCCTAGCAAAGTGTTTGTTCTCCACCAACTGGCACATATGGCTCTGTATAACACAGTTGCCTTAGCTCATGAAAACAAGAGTTTTATTGTAGCTGCTCTGCCAAAGGGTGTAAAGCCTGGACTTCAGAGCAATTAGACACATCACAGGTGACACACTTGGCTCTGAGAAGGGAGAGAGTGACATTTGTTCAACACATGAGCACTTCATGCCAGCTGCTTCCTTCACAGGCAGCTTCAGCCAGAAAGGCTGCACAGCATAGGAAGGTTGGAATGAAACAGAAATAAAATACATTTCAAACAGACAACCTTGGCTAAAGCAGAATGCTAGACACAGATGGAAAGTATCCCTGAAAGACAGAAAGTGACAGTAAGAGCTTTGCTACCTGGACATCTGCTTGTTAATTTTTGCCTGTCCCATTTGAATGAGGGCAGTTGCAGACTCTACACTCCTGAGACATTTTAAGCAGGTTTGAAGTCTTGAGTTCAGAATCACCTCACAAAGGAACACTTCTGTTCACAGCAACTTAGAGAGAAAACTCCACTGATTTTCCAAATATTTTTGACACTTAAAAAAAAAAAAAAAAAAAAAAAAAAAAAGAAGCAAATTTTCAATGTAGAACATGATTATCAGCAGGGAGAGAAACTTCTTCCCTTCTAATGGAGAAGCAGAACACAAACCTTGCTCTGCAGGGAGCAGCAGGAGGGTAGCCAAAATGTTCCTGGGAAGGAGACTATTTCCTCTTGACCTCTCAAGCAACCTGAATGATGGAAGACAGCTTAGATTTTTCTCAGCAGCAGAACTCAAAGTTTCTCAGCAGCAGAACTCAAAGTTGCAATTAGCAACTCTTCTCTAACCCCTGTTTTATCCTTGTATAACTCCAGTCACCTCCACAGTATGTCTGGTTGTTTGAAATGTTTATCTTACATATGTTGTGTGGTCAGTGCACATAAGAACAACAACAAACACCAAAAGATATGCCTCTGAGTGCTTACATCAATTCCCTACATGAAAAAGAAAAGAGATCCTGGTCAGTACAATCCCAGTTAGCTCCCCAGCTACCTTTGGTGTCATTCAAACCACACAACTCTGGCCTGGGTGAAGGGATCCTTTCCAGTCCTTGGTCACCCTTGCCTAGAATAATTCCTGAACTCCTTAACAAGGGGATTTTGCAGTGCAGGTCAAGGTTTGGACAGCATCACTTCTACAGAACCCACAGCTTCCTCAAGTCTGGCATTAGGATTTGTCACCCCACCATTGTCTGCTGTGAGCAGAGGCTGACATTTGTATACCAGACTAGGAAGAGAAGTAGCTTGGATAAGAAAAGCTCCATGAGGCATTTTTGTGGTTCTAAAACATGCAAGGAAGTCACAAGAATACAGGATTTAAAACTTGGATTGCCATCAAACACATTAGCAGAAGGTGGCGTTACCACTTGAAAAAGCTTTGTGAAGGTACTCTGTGAGTGAAGAATTGAAAGGAAGACTGTATGGGACTTGTGAATGTGTATGGGAAGCTTCATAACAGAGCTGATCCTGTCACCACTGACATTTCTCCTGTCTCTGTTCATCTAGCACACAGGAAGAAAGGCAAGGACAGGGTAAAATAATAATAGTAATAAAAAAAGGAATAGCTGAGCTACTTCCTTCACTGTACTTCCCCCTTCCTTGTATGTAGACAAGCTGAATAGTATCAGGTCATTTACTGTGAAACAGGGCAAGAAGTCAACAAATGCTGAAGAATCTCCACAGGTTTTAAAACATTACATTTCCTACAGTCTCTAGTGGTGCTCCTTCTGAAGCCTTGTGCAAGCAGCAAAGGCAGACAACTTCATATTTTGAAGTAGCACTAAAGGTTTGAGCCTGCTGTGTTGAACAGCTTCTCAAATTGCTGGCAATGAGAGCAGCTTTAGTACTTCCCATATAAAATTTAAATCTCTATTTCAAGTGGCATTTCCATTGCCCCTGAGCTGCTGCACAGACTGAGTGGACAGCCCAAGAATGCTTCATCTCCTTGATTATTTCCTCAGAGGTCTTTGAGCCATTCTGTGGAGTATAGCCACACATCTTCAAGCCATGGGCAAAACTGAGACACCAGTGTAAGGGTACACAAACACTGCAAACACATCACAGACCTGCCCAGTCACAAGGATGGGAAGAGCTGCTTACACTTTGAGCAGAAAAAGAGCAATCCTCCCAAAGGCAGCTGTCTGAGCACTCCTTTGTGATCCAGGGCCTCTGGGGCACCAGCTTCAGCATCACTGTTAGTGGCCCTAGGTGCAAAAATTCAAGCAGTTATTGGTGAGATACTGTCCTGAAGGATCTAAGTCACCTAACACAAAGGTAGGATTCCTGCAAGCTTCCCACTCCTTTTCAGCTTTCCTCCTCAACTTCAATCTTACTATCTACTCAAGGTTTTCAGCTCCTCATCCTGGTTTCAGGACAAGAATTAAAAGAGACACAGTATGTCTTACCTCAAAGCACTGAGTGCTCTCTGATTGTCTACTCCCTCCAGAAAGAGGAAATTCAGCACAACCTTAATGATCCTTTGTCAAAAACAAACCCAGAAAAAAACCAAAACTCCAACCAACCAAAAAAACCCCAAACCAACCAACCATAGAAATCAAACCACACAAACACAAAAAAACCAAACAAAAAAACCAAAAATGCCCTAAAAATACAATAAGAGAATAAGAAAAATGGAATATCATCCTTAAAGCTCAGAGGGGAAAACAGAATCTAAGCTCATGCAGGTATTTGTTGAAGCTCTGTCTGAAACTAGAAAGAATAAACAAAGATGGGGGGAAAGCATTAATTAAAAAATGTATGTTCCCAACCAAACTGTATTTATTATGTTCTATTTTTCATGCATTAGCATCAGCAAATGAAACTCACGACATGAAAAGTGCATAAACTCGTGGTTCAGAGGATTTACTTGGTTTTAATTTTGGCAATATATTCTAGTACTAATAGCCATTAGGAAAGGGGGAAAAGATTAAAAAGAGACCTATAGCCTGGAAGCAGTGTAAAATTCAAAGGAAACTTGATCTTCATTTGGTGGAGAGTGTTAGTAATAGAACATAGCATTAACAACCAAGCCTGTTTTCCATTAGACAGCACAATGTTTTTGCTACAAACACAAATTAAAGGATTTGTTTCTACTGCAGAAATCCATCCTATCAATTTGTCCTCAGAGGCTGTGTTTTCTCACTCCTCAGGGTGTCTGGCTGTTGGAAAAGGAAAAAAAAAATAAAAACCAAAACAGAAGCAAAACCCAACCCTTGATTTAAAACTCAGTTCTGCAAGACCATTAATTGTGGAAGTGGATCTTATGCACAAGTCATCCCCATGAAGCTAATGGAAATGTTTGTGTGCATAAGAATTAGAGATGCCTGGGAATTTCTTTCTTTCTTTTTCCCTGGAAAAGATTTTTGCACAGATATGGCAGCTTTTGAGGAAATATATGAGGTTTTACACTGAGCTGTCAGTAAGTTATCATTTTATTGGCCAGGTTGGAAGAGAGCAAGAACTTGATGCTGGAGGGAATGAATGCTATCCAGAAGGACCTTAACAGGCTTAAGATGTGAGCCTCATGCAGTTCAACAAGGCTAAGTGCAAGGTCCTGCAGCTGGATCTGGGCAAACCTCTAACTAAAGCTGTGGATGCAGGAGTGATGTACTCCAATGCCCTTAACCAGGACAGATTTGTTGTGGGACTTGGCCAATGGCAAAGTCTGTGAATAATTTTCCTATTTCTAAAAAGTGGTAAAGTAGCTTTTTCATTTCAGCCAGGAATTTCATGCAGACAAATAAGTGCTGCTTACAAGTGCCATGTACAAATGTAAAATAGAGCCTGAACAAGTCTCCAGATGATGAGCATGATAGTTTTAAAGCAAAAATATTAAATCAGTCAAGCAGAAGTATATCATTAAACTATTCTTCTTTCCAAGGTTGTAAATAAGATCATTCCCCTGAAGGTGACTTGTCAGGAACATATGCATTCTCTGTGAGCCACCAATCTCAATTTGCAGTGTGATAAGTATTACTGATAATAGAATCAAGGCTTTTATGCCTCAAAAGGTGGTTATTTTCAACAGCTACCCACAGAATCACCTACCTGTCAAATTTTCACATCACACACCAAGAAGAAATAAGGTAAGAGGAATGGGATTTCTCTTCTGTAGTTTTATAGCACAGGCATTTAAATCTGAGCTAGTCACCCAAGGCTTCTTTTCAAGTCCATCTTGTGACACACTCCTTCTAGCATGGGATTCATTTCATCCTAAGGCAGACAAATAAAAGAGGTGGGAGGTGCAGACTAGGAGGGTTTTTCCTTCTCTCAGCTGCAGCAAGAGGCTAGATGAGAAGCTTGCCTGAAGAGATCCAGCCAGCATCCCACTAAGCAGCAACTTTGTCTCTTTGTTTGGTGTAGCCCTTCTTTACCTCAACTCTCATGTGTATTTAGAAAGTCTTTTAGCATAGTCTAAAATAACAGTTTCCCAAAGTGTAACATGTTTAGGAAGAATATTAAATGCAGATCACACCTTCTGCCTCCTATGTGGTGAGTGTTCATGGTGGAATTCAATTGTACTAAAACGTTCTGGGGCTTGAATTTGGGGTAACTGGGTAAAGAACAGAGAAAGTTTAAATGCCAAACTGCCCTTTTCCTTCTTTCTGTAGTAGAGGTTCCTGTTCCCACAGAAATGTGGCATTTTCTGAAGCCAGGCTATATGAGCTATGGGAGAAGAAAAGAGTAGCTGGTACTCCAAAATTAATTTCTTTATGATAATTTTCTTTTTCCCAAGGTCCTTAAAAAAATAATGACTCCTCTTCACAGGGCTTATACTTGTATACACATCTCTGTGCAGGGAGAAGGTTCCTCCACCTCTCAGCAAGGAAAAGGTTCAAAATAGAGCAGCTTGCCCATGAGCGCAACACTGAGGATTCAAAGACTTGCTCAGAAATTTCATAAGCAGCAAGGAGATATCTCACAAGAATAAAGCTCTGCCAATAATAATTAAGAGCATGTTACCTGCTAATAGCTTTAAAGAACCCAACACACATTCTGCCCATGAACACCAGGATTTAAGAAAGCATTTGTGCCTTAAAAAGAGAACAGCTTCCACAAGTCTTGATAAATTTTCCTCATCTAACTCTTCAGTGATCAATAAAATGTTCTCAGTAGAGGCATCTTGGGAAGACCTCCTTAATGAACAAACACATTCACCAGAAATATCCTCTTCTTAGTGCTTACTTTATAAACAACTGCTGCAGGAATGAAGGCCTGCAGTAAAATTAACTGTTGGCATTAATACACTAAAGAGGAGCTTAAAACAGACAGAAGAGGAAAGATGTTGTGTGTTTTTGTGACTTTTTTAGATAGCACTAGCAGAAGAAAGCAAACAGCATCTTAGTTACAGAGTGGTAGTAGAGATCTGCTTGGTGATGGGGGGGGAAATGATGCTTTGAACCCGTTTTAGAATAGAATAGGAAAAGGGAATGGACCTGATTTTTTTTTTTTTTTTAAGTTTATATTAAGTAAGGGTCACCAAAGGTTGAGAACACCCTGCCTACACATCATTTCCTACAGTGAATTAGAAAGGGCAACAAAGAAACCAATGTGGGCATTTTGTAAGTTTTTTTTGTCTTCCACCAAAGGGGAATTCTGTAGTTGTCAGTGAGGTGGATTTAGCAGTAGCAGTATCCCTGTTGGCAAAGACATAATAGAATATTTTATTCTTGAAAGCCACACTTTTATCTGCTGTAAAACAAAAATGATAGGGAAAAAAACCCTTTCTACTTGAAAAGTCTTTTGTTTTGGCAGTGTGCAGCCAGATGAGGATGCAACAAAGGATTAAGACATCAACACCTTTTTAAGAACCAGGTGATCTGATCCAGTACTTCACAAGAACTTAGTCTCAGATGCATGCACACACACATTCACATGCCTTACACATCAGCTGATCTCTAATTTCTTTCTCCTCTTGACAGAGCTGTATAACAAAATCAGAAAAGGTTAACAGGCAAAATTACCACCCAAGAGAGATGAACTGGAAAATGGATAATGGTGTTTATGTTCATAATTTACATTCAGTTTGCAGCTTCATTCAGAACTCCAGCCTGAGAGCCAGTTATAGTCTGAGTGAGTTAGATAAATATTTTTATTATTTGCACTGAGCAGTCTCTTAGCTTGCCTGTAAATAAAATTATTTGTTTTGTTAAAATCTGTTGAATTCTCTCTAGGTAATGAACCATTTGTGGTACAATCTGTCCACATGAATAGAAAGAGATGCCTGAACTTTATCTGGATTGGTAGAACAGCAGCATCAGTGCTGGTATTTTTCAAGTTTGCAATTATAGAAAAGAAACACAAATTCAAAGTTAAACTTAATAACAATAAGGAGGAGAAGAAAACAGAACTAAACACTTCTAGTCTCTTTAAAGAGAAAAAGAATTTCTAGGTAATTTCAACTAGCTTTCAAAATGCACTTTTGTTGTTTGTTACCAGGAAAATTGAAATACTCCTAAGCACATGCAGCACAGTATCAAATTAATGGGTTTTCTGACAGCTTTTTCAGGCAAAGAGGTGAACTGACCTAAGAATGATGCAAAAAAAAAAGAAGAAAAGAAAAAAAATAGGTTGGATAATAAAACACAAACAAAATCTAATTTATCATGAAACAACATGGCAAATTTTTATCTCAGTATGTTCTGAAAATTACACTTTTCCAAAGAGAGTCATGGGAAGCAAAAATCAAACCTACAGAACATGCTGGAGACAGGACTTCTCAGAAACACTTGTGGTGCAGAAGCAACACAACTCTAGTTAGCAAGACTGCTAGCTAGCTAACATTGAAATACCTTTGGCACTGACATTTTTTTAAACTGAGAAGCCTTTTGTTCCAAACACCTTTGAGTAACTTCCAATCACCCTGCTTATTTCTCCAGCCAAGGCACAGAAAAGGCAGGCAGGTTCTTGAGGTCCCCTCAATCTGCTCTGACCTTTCCATTCAGGCAGAAAGGACAGGCACATGGACTGCAACCCTGCTCACTGCAAAACACTCCTGGTTTCTCAGGAGGTCATGGACTCTGAAACTGCTTCCTTAAATCCTGGACTCATGATCTGCAGCAGTGGGAATACACAAAGTCCCTTGTTTCCAATAAGCCATGCATTTCACTCCACATCTGCCTGCAAATCTCCCATCCCTTTCTTGCCCCTTTGTGATTGTTCGACGCTCAGGTATTTATTCTTCAACTACAGGTCAAGTCAAACATGAAACCTTACTATTGAGAAGCCATTTTTGAGAGAAATTTTAGAGAAAAAAAAAATTTACTATTTGGCCACCTAAAATATGAGCAGTGAAAGGACCTCCAGAGGTCTTTGCTATCCATCCAATCCATGCTTTCTTCTGCACAACTCTTTATTAGGAAGGAGACCAGTTTACTTCAGCTGTAAAGAGCAATCTGTAAGAAAAGACTCAGTCAAGTTGTGACTACACTACCCTAGCTACAAATGATGGCAAATCTACACACCCTCCTGCCTCTGGCATTCAGTAGAGATGGACTTTGTCACATCTCCAGTATAACTGTGCAGTTATTTTATTCACGAAATGTAACCTTTCCTCCAGAGGCAGACTGCAGGATGTTCAACACTGTGCAAATTGAAGATAGCCAACACTTGAAAGAGGGCTGTACACACAAATGAAGAGTGGTTAGGTGTCTTTACTAAGAACTCATCCTTGCAAAGTACTTGCAAGCCTAAACAGAAGGCTTAAACTAAGCCTCAGATCTTTTTATTGCTCATATGACAAATGAAAGAAAAGCTCAGTATTCTGAATATAATCAGGAGCCAGTCTCCATATTCCTTCCCTTATAGAGCAATACAAAACCTACCCACACTCTCAAAGCTGTAGCTCTGAATGATCAAATGCAGCAAATAACCAACAGTCCCAAAGCAGCTTCCCTAAATCCACTCTTTGATGACCAAAAACTTGCCCTAAAGGTCAGTTCCCAGGACCAACTACAGAGCAGAGCCCTGTACACTTATCTAGGGAAAACATATTGCATAGTGCACATTCCTGTCTCAGGCTCTTGTTAAAGGAATACAAATATAGCCCTGGAGACTCACTAATTTGCATTTTTCCCCTCATAAAATCATTTTGACTTATTGGCATGACTGTAAGTTACCTAAAACATGAGGTGGTACACTGAATTCTTCCTCAGAACTGCTTTTGGAAACTGGCAGAACCCTTGACTTCTCCTGTTACTATGGACCCAGTATGCCAACCACAACCAAAAATTTAGAGCAAAATTCTGAATCTGGTGTGAAAAGTTATTTTTCCTCTACTCATCAGAGGAATGCAGTTCAGCATATGCTTTTCCCCAGGTCACAGATAGAGTTTGCTTGCCAAAGCAAAGCTGCTAATCAAATACTTTATATAAGTGAGTATGACTTCAAGGATTTGTCCATAAAATTTTAATGTTCATATCATATTTTAAGGTCAAACTAGAATTTTCTTCTGGGTAAGAATGATACTTTTTACCTCTCTTTCCTCGTCTGCACTTTTCACATGCCAGACCTCATGACTTCAAAATTTCCCTTTAAAATGAAGAATTTTAAATTTATTAGCCATTCTTGTAGCTTTTCCATCCCATGATTAAAACTTCAACATTGGACAAACTTCCACCATGCCAGCAACAAAGGTTCTAGCCACCAGAACTTTATTGAAGTGCACCTTTCAAACTAAACCACAAAGGACTCCATTTCTAATTAAGACCTATACTGAAGAGGTGAACAATTTAAGTATGAACATATTTAAGCCACAAACATCTCTTTTAGTTTTGCCTCACTTAAAATTAACATTTGGGAGCCTATTAAAGTGAACAGTGTCTGTAGAAGGGAGTACAACTTGCTGTTTGAGGGAGAGGACAAAATATAGACACAGAACAGAGTCTTTTCTTTCCTCTTCCCCTTTATTTCTACCTGCATGTGGCTGCAGCCTTTAGCTGGCTCAAGCTCCATTTCTTTATGGGATGACATTTGGATTGTGTTGGTAATTAGCCTAGGGAGGCAAAGACTAATGACCCCAATTACTGCTGGAGGCACAGCTGGAAAGTCTTAAAAGCTAAAGTTTATCAGAGTGTGTAGGGGGGTGAAGGGTGTTAAAGTACAAACAGAACAGCTTTCCTTGAGCTAAGACATCTAATTTGGGCTGCAGTGCTCTTGCTACGTATTGTAAATTGAAGTTCTTTGGGAAAAAAGCTTTGTTTTGTCTTTTTTTTTTTTTCCATCCAAGACAAAGTTGTTTGTTTTTTTTTTTTTTTAAGCAATCCAAATGTTCAAGATGGGCTGGTGACAAGGAGAATTTCTGAGAAACAGAAGCACCATATGAAAAATGTTCACATGTATTCAAAGTCACCTTTTACTCCTTCAGCTGTGTAGCCCTGTAATAGGGTAATTTAAAGGCTGGCACTGTCTGCCTCTTGCAACTTCATACTTAGAAGTATTGGAAGAGATATAACAAAAGAATTAGCAGAAATCATTCACCAAACCCTTCACTAAAGAGCAAGGCAGGATTCCATTTCTGAGAGGATGACTTTTAAAAAACAAAACACCTCCAAGCTATCTGCTCCTGGTATCATAATGAGAATCTAGGTATAATGTTATGTGAGCTCTCATGGGACCATGTGGAAAGTACACAATTTTACACAACATTATGTATGCATATTCTTCTAAACATAGGAACTTCCCTCCACAGCACTCAGTCCAGCTGCACATTTTGCTCCTGTTTCTGCAGAGCTTCTGGTGTCTGGTGCAGGGCAGACAGGCACCAAGCCCTGCACAGTGAGCACCTGCTCTCCTCACACCCTCCCCAGAAACAGAAATTGTGCTGCACAAGAGATGCTCTTCATTTTGTTCAAAGGAAAGACCACTCCAAGCCCAAGGCAATAATCAGTTCTGCACCTCTTAAACCCAGCTCCATTGTAAACCTCTGCTGCAAAAGCTCCTTTTGGGATATGGACTTTTTCATGATCCCCACGATACGGTAGGGTGCAGATGTAGAGGACTGCACTACCTTCCTAGATATATTTTTTATTTTCCTGTTAGAAGAATAGTATTTGAAGAACCACACTAGTTCCCACACAGGGATGGCCAAAGCTATCAACATATTAAAACCCTATTCAACTTAGTCCCAGTTCTGAATTCATAGATTCACAGATTCATAGAATGGTTTGGGTTGGAAAAGACCATAAAGATCACCTAGCTCCATCCATCCTGCCATGGGCATGGACACCCCCAACTGAACCAGGTTGCTCAAGGCCTTGAGCATCATCCAACCTGGCCTTGAACAGCTCCAGGCAAGGGGCATCTATGACCTCCTTTGGGCAACCTGTTCTTGTGTCTCACCACCCTCACTGTAAAGAATTTCTTTCTAATCTTCAGTCCAAATCTCCCCTCCTCGAGCTTAAAGCCATTTCCCCTTGTTCTATCACCACAAGCCCTTGAAAAAGTCCCCTCCCAGCATTCTTGTAGGCCCCCTTCAGGTACTGAATGCCACTATAAGGTCTCCCTAGAGCCTTCTTTTCCCCAGGCAAAAAATTCCTAGTCCCAATCCCTTCTCCAGGAAGGAAGGCAGCATAGCTACGCAAAACCTCTGGGCTAAGCCTTGTACACATGCAGGATCAACAGAAGAAGGGGAAAAAGGTGCCATATTCAATTTATTTTTTTTTTTACCTCCACGTTGAACCAGGGGAGGTTTAGGCTGGAGGTGAGGAGAAAGTTCTTCATGGAGAGAGTTGTTAGCCCTTGGAATGTGCTGCCCAGGGAGGTGGTGGAGTCACCATCCCTGGAGGGGATTGGACGTGGCACTTGGTGCCATGGTTTAGTGGTCATGAGGTCTTGGGTGTCAGGTTGGCCTTTGATGATCCTCGAGGTCTTTTCCAACCTTACTGATTCTGTGATTCTGTGACTTGGACTGGGTTGAATTCACGTAGTCACCTAGGGACAAAGTGTTAGCCAACAGCCCCACTTATGAATCCACACATGCTGAAGTTCACCAGGGTGTTCCTAGGAGCACATGCTCCTCCTGACCCCTCCAATTTCTCCTGCGACACAGCCCCTTGGCCAGCACTCTAAAAGCTTTGCCATTCCACGCAGCTGAACTGCTCATTAGTGCAGCAGTTGATGGTGTTGCATAAGGCAGCACACACACTGTGCTGGAGCAGAAGATAAGAAAGAAAATGAAAGTAGTAATTTTCTTCCGCTCAGGCTTTTTTTCTCCACTTTGATGTGATTTGTTAGAACGCACTTAGTAATTTGATAGCATTCTTTTTTTTTTTTTTTTCCTCCCCCCCCAAGTCAAGTTCCAGCAGTACTTTAAGGGTGCCCCAGGGTGCCTGTCACTCTCTGACATCTGTTACAGTTGAAGGCCATCAGCTGGGTTTGCATGTGGAAAACAAATTCTCGGCTGGGTTCCGCAATTTCTCTGCGCCGGTGCTGTGCGGCAAAGTAGTATCTATTGATCACCGACTGGAACTGTGGTAGGTCAACAATTACTGCTGATGGGAGCTCTCCTGCGCCTCAGAGTAGCAGCACACATTTATGTTGCTCTAAATGAGCAGGTGGAGGGGAGGGTGCTTGGGTATATGAGACAAGGAAAGGCTCTGCCCCCGACAAGCACTTTCACAAACAAAGAATCTTTAAAGCACTTCAGCTACAAATGTAAACCCACATTACCTGATACAGAGTAGCCATCTGGCACAGGGAAAAGAAAAGGCCAGGAAAATTGAAACAGAGGATCAAATTAAATACTTATGTCAAAAAGTCATAGATGACAACGAATTTTTCCTGAACTCTCCCCATATCCCATCCTACACCTGATGTTTTAAATACAAACACACACACACAAAGCATTAAAGTACTAATGTATTCTGAGAAGCACTAAAATAATTTCTACTTACAAGTGAAGCTATTTTAGGCAGCATTTCTTCACATCCCTTTTACAACATGAGGTTTTGCAACTTCAATCAATTCAATTGCACGCTGTAGTCAAAAATTACCACGTTAATTGTAGGTGGGAGAATAGTAGGTGATTGCACATTTTTCAACAGTGCTGCACAGATTTAGACATTTGAGGGTCTGGGGGAATTTTTAGGGAAAACTGAGAGCTTGCAATTCAAGCCAGAAAACCAGCAACGAGGAATAACACCTCCTGTTGTATAACAAGAGGTGATGCATAGATGTCAAGGTGGTTGCACTGCACAGAGCCTTGGTATTATGGTGTAGATTTCCCAGAGATGTTGTTTCAACATTAGTTAGTAAGACAGAGTGCAAATGGCCACTGGCAAGTACCTTGAACGAAGCCAGTTTGTGAAATTTCACTGTCAGGTCTGTTGGGTGTTAACAACTCTGATTTCTCTCTCTTTCCTTTGGAAACAAGCAGTGCTTAAGGTGCATACTCTGCAACCATGTCAAATGCACCACTGCCAGGATCAGGAAACTCTTCTCAGGTTCCCTAGGTCACAGCTCTGTGTCTCTACCCAGAATGATCAATCTCTCCACTTCTGCCCCCCCAACTCCTCCTGGTGAGGAGGCTCCTCCCCTGCCAGGCTACAGGACCACCAGTGGCAGGAGCTGCTGGCTGGGCCAGGAGGTCTGCAGGAGCTGCTGGCTGGGCCAGGAGGGCTGCAGGAGCTGCTGGCTGGGCCAGGAGGTCTGCAGGAGCTGCTGGCTGGGCCAGGAGGTCTGCAGGAGCTGGAGTTCCATCACCTCCCCCGTTTTTGTATCTCCATTCTCCCAAACAAACCTGAACTCACAGAAAAATGCAAGACCTTTCCTTTCTGAGCAGAAATTACATTCTTCCTCTGAAGTAACCTTCTATTGGTACACTTGGCAAAGAGGTACAAAAAGCTATTACTCTTGTATGCTGCTCACAGAGCAGAGATACTCAGTCTACTGCATTCGTGTTTTTTACCAACTCTATTCCCTATTTTCACACGAAAAGGAGACTAAATAAAGTCACAGAGACTGACTTTTTTTCTACAAACAGAAAACTCCCTTCATCTGGAGCAAAGGGTCTTTTCCACTGTTACCATGAGTCACTAAGATGCATTTTACTCCGAGGCACCTCAGCAGAGAGCAGGGTTAGAGGAAGGCAGGACTTAGGCACTGGTCTTTTTGCATGAAGATATTAACCAGAAACACATGTAAATAAAAAATAAAATAGAAATTATTTGTTTTAAATCATAGCAGACAGTTTTAAAGCTGGGGACTGCAACTGAAGTATTAGAAATGCCAAGGAAAGTGCAAAGCAAGAGCTGTTTGCATTACTCACACCAGCATGACTTAGGCAAAGGAGGTAAAGCATTTTCCATTAGTGCCTCTTTCCACTAACTACAATGATGCTACAAGGAATTAAACCATGGCAACAGTCTTGCTGCTTTCAAAGAACTTGATTTGGCACTTGTAATAAGAAAGTAATGAAATAGAATGAAAAGGTTTGTAGATCCAGTTCCACCTAAAAGCAAATGGTTGGTAACAGCTATACATATTTAAGGTGATCTTTTGCTTTTTTTTGAATGATAACAGCATGAAGCTTCCTTTGCATTGGTTAAAACTTTGAAAGCATAAAAAACCTGTGCAACGTGGTCAGCAACACAGGGGTTTAAGAAATAGTTACTTAATTTTTTTGGTAGTCTTTCCTTGGAAGCTTCTTTTAACAGTATAAAACAGAGCTCATGAAGAATTTCACAATATATAAGCAAACACCACTTTTCATAGTCTCACATAGTAACATTACCCTCAGGGAAGATTTATAGTATGTAGGTATAGTTTCCAGACTATTATTTCCATTTTTTTGCCCACCTTTTAAGAGAGCAGTCAGGTTATACTACTCTAAGCCTCCTGAGTGGTTTAAAACCCCACTAGATTTCTTACAGTGATAGCAACAGCTAAACAGAGAGAGAAAAAGAACAGGCTTAGCAAATGTTGAACTGCTCTATGAAAAGGAGTTCTGTACAGATACTAAGTTTCCCATTTAGCATCCTAATGAGAAAACAAAAACCAACCAAGCAAAACCCAATGAATTTGAAAAATCAAATTCTTATCAGCCAGGTCATATGAATAAAATGCATTTTAAGGTCTCTGCAACGTTGCAAAGAACTACCATATGGACTCATGCTGCTAATCCTACTTGAGACCACAAACATAATAAGATAATTTAAGTAAGCCAGGGGATAAGCTGGGCTCTTCTCTGGGATGTTGAATTTCATGAATAAAAAGGAATAAAAATTACCAATAGCAGCCTTTGTAAGAGCAGGAAAAACACTCTTTAAGAAAGGAACAGCAATTGAAATCTCACAAAGTGCACACCACAAAGCATATGAAAGAATGTCTACAGAATAGCAAAAGCTGCATTTAAATTTGATAAACGCAGAGTACCTTGCTCTTTTGCAGTCTAAATTGCAATTGCAGTTCCAAATCAGTCAGATAATTTGAAATAAAAAAGAATAATGGAGCCTGCTTCCATATCACTGGCTACATGCAAAGTAAATTTTGTTGAAGTAATCCAATCATTCTTACTGCTATTTAATTTGATAGCATGCTGCCTCCAACTAATTATCAGAAAATGTGGGACAGATGTGGTTCCACAGGGATCATGCTGGTACCAGCAGCTAACATTCAGATTCCATGTAAGAAACAATGAGTGGAACACTTCACTTCTGGAGAGTGCTCCTTGTTGACAGAAAGCTTTTGAAGGTACCTGTCTTCACCACCACCCAACAACAAAAGCAGTAGCAAGAAAAACACTGATAAAGGAATTTATTAAATAGGGAATTCCTAACAACCTAACATTGATTACCCACAGACTGAGTTTAGAGTTTTAGAGATCATTACCAGCTAGCATGGCAACTGACAATCTTTGAATGATGCTTTGAAATAACATTAAGTGATTTCCAGTGAACTACATAAAAGTGAAAAATAAACTGCACTTCTGCCTATTCTACTGACCTTATTCTTTCTATGGTTTGTTTAATTGCTTCACAGGAATAGGTAAACTCTGCATTTCTACACAGAGAAAAAAAAAAAACCAACAAAAAAACCCAAAACCATAAATACATCAAATGTAGATTTGACACAATCCAAGTGAGAGAAATGAGCCTTCCAACATAGAAAATCAATAGCAAATTAGAAAACACAATTATCTTTTAAACAGGTATTTAGTGTCTGAGAAAGTATCACCTGTATTCAAATAACAATCAAGTCTTGCACTTTTTTAGCCCTCTATATTGCTTATATATTATATACATAGCCATAGAATTCACCAGAGAACAAATTACAGAATCACAGAAACAATCAGGGTGGAAAAGCCCCTCAGGATCACCAAGTCCAACCTAGAACCCTACTCTACAAAGTTCTGCACCAAACCATATCCCCAAGCACCACATCTAAACCACCTTTAAACACACCCAGGGTTAGTGACTCAACCACCTCCCTGGGCAGTCCATTCCAATGCCTGACCACTCTTGCTGGCAAAAATTTTTTTCCTAATGTTCAGTCTAAACCTACCCAGTCGTAGCTTGAGGCCATTCCCTCTTACTCTGTCATTAATTACCCAAGAGACCAGCACCAGCCTCTCCACAAGGTCCTTTCAGGTAGTTGTAGAGAGCAATGAGGTTTCCCCTCAGCCTCCTCTTTTCCAAACTAACCATCCCCAGCTCCTTCAGTCAGATTTATTTTCCAGGCCCTTCAGGAGCTTCCTTGCCCTCCTCTGCACTCACTCCAGCACAATCCAACCATGCACAGCACTCAGCTGAGATAGCTGAGACAAAGTTAAATTCTTTGTCAGCAAGCAGTTTGCATCCAAACAAACAAACAACAAAAGAAAAACAACCAAAATTGTATTTGTTATATTTTTTTTAAAAATCCCCCAGTGGACGTTCTGATGCATTTCAAAAAGCCAGAATTTTTCTATTTTCCACCCAATTCCTGCTCTTTGAGAGACTCTAATGGTGTGTCACAGGCATGCATAAGCAGGTTAATATTGAAAATGCAGGATAAGATTTCAAACAGATACAGTTCTGCATTTTAGCTGAAGTTTATTTGGCTTCTGCTTAAACAGCCCCAGTTTTATACACTTTGACAGAATAAGGTTATAGCTTAAATTAAAAAATAAAGTAAACAGGGTCAATTAAATGCATACAAGCCTTTCCCTAGAGTGCTTGTGGGTACATTTGCAGCACTGGGTGATTTTTTTTTCTTATGGTAAGTAAGCAGATCTGTTCCAGAGCAGAGCTTTTATCACTTGGATCTTTTTTTCAGGCTGCATGCCTGAAAACTGATACACTGTGGGAGTTCAATGCATTGCTCACAACACGGTGCAAACCTTTGCTACTATTAAATACTTGAGAATAAATCTTTCTCCTCCCAGAGGTTTACATTTGCTATGTATGTTCCATCTTTTATGGAGTGTGTGGTCTTCTAAGATCCTGTATTAGTGCTGTGTGAGACACTGATGAGTTACACAGCACCAATGATAAAGAATATGACTGAAGTAAAACCACTCTCCCTCCTGTGGAAGGTATGCAACACTGATGATCGTTGAGGCAGGCAGTAGATTCCCCACATGCAGCATCCTGAAGGGGACTGGTGCCCTCCCAAATGCCACAGCTTTTGACAACAACAAAGAAAACCCCCAACCCTTAGACATATTTGGGGTTTGTTTTGGCTGGTTTGTCTATTAATTTTTTCTCCCTTTTTTTTTTTTAATTAACCATGACATAAAAGAAATCACACTTGGACTCTGACAATGCTAAACACCATCTTGGCAAGTAACATCATCTCCAGATAAACCAGAACTGCAGAATGCATCCATTAAGGAATAGGGAAGTTTCAGTGATTTTTCTCTACAGGCTTTTTACCTGCTGTCTTCTACACTGTATATGCAATGTCTTCCCAGTGTTGCTACTCCTCTTCTACTGTATGTTTCCACACTTCATTCAGCTGTGGGCAGCATCTTGCCAGGTCTCTGGCTCTGACCAGGCAAGCCATACAAGCAGCATTTACATACAAACTCACTGCCTTCTGCAGAAGCAGCTCCCACATGAAGGATAAGCAGAATCAGACCTTAAACTGTAAACTTCTGCATGGACTGTGCAATGAGCTTGACATGTGAGCCCTTCATGAATGATCAGTGACACAAATGCAACAATAGCAGTGATTTTTATACCCTCATTGTAATCATCAATTAATTCCAATATAATCCACAAGCCACTTAACTAAGGCCTCCAGCACTCAGCCTTAGGTAGGTTCTGTGACAGTAAACTGCTCTTTTTTTTTTCCTTTAGGAGAGATAAGTGGGTGAGCTAGTGTCAAATTTGTATTGATCCAAGCTTCAGGAAGGAGACTTTGAAGGAAGAACACACAGTGTTGTGGCTATAAGACTTAGTGCTTAACAGCTTCAGGTAACACTCTGTATTGGATTCCAACTGGTCCCATTTGGGCTTGGGAAGCTTATAAAATGTCAGGAGTGTTCCATGCAAGGCATGAAAATCAGTGGCTTGCTCTTTAAATAGACAATCTTCTCTTTCATTGCTGTTCACTCATCCTACTCCCTCTCCTACTAGTAGAATCCCAGAGCAAAGCAGGTCCATCCTCCGTGCCCATTACTCACGGTTCGCTCTCACTTCCCAACTTCCTTCCTTCCTCCTCACTTTCTGCTCCATCTGCTCAACTCGTATCCTAGCAAAACTCTGATACTCTTAAGGAAGGCTCCAGTTCCAGTTTCAACCCAAAAAAGGCCAGGTTTTAAAATGGAACAAAATCTTTTTTTAAAACAGAAAATGTAAGAACTAATGCAAAATAAACAAGTTACACATCTCTTGCATGACAAACTCCTTTCCTACACACTTCAGCTCGTCTCATACTAGAAACTCTTCCCAGACAGGTCATTTTTTTTTTTTTAAATAGTGAAATCCAGTATTTACTGGAGGTGATAGCAGAACCCCTGTTGACCTGAACAACATCAGGATTTCATCTTTTAGAGTTACTCCTGAGCAGACTGCTCAGGACACATCAGGGCTACATTCACAACTGTTAGCACATCGATGGTGTAAGTATAATCCAAGTCAGAAATTTATATTCTGTTTAAAGAAGTAGTTCCTAGAATACTTATTTGTGGTATGTCAGAGA
Source organism: Indicator maculatus (assembly GCA_013399975.1). NCBI lineage: Eukaryota > Metazoa > Chordata > Aves > Piciformes > Indicatoridae > Indicator > Indicator maculatus. The sequence continues at coordinate 128,872 of VXBD01007038.1, forward strand.
GTAATACAGTGAGCAGCTTATTGTTCAGCTATTTTTTGTTAATGGTTTTACTGACTGTTCTTAGCCATATCCCCAAGCAGTAATTAGGAAAACTGCTTCGACACAGAGCTTAATAAATCGTCAAAGCAGCATGGTTGGTGTGTTTGTGACCAAACAAACACTTTCAGTAGCCTTTTCAATCTCTTCTTTTTTCTTTACATTGATTTTGAAATCTCCAAGCAACATAGCAGCAAAGCAAGGCTGCATTATTAAAGGCAATTGACTTACAAAGCCATCATCTCTAGAGGAAAGAAAAATTAAAAAATTTGAACCTAACATAAGGCACCTGCAAGTAAATAGACACTCTGCTCTGTGTTTATGTCCTCTAAGACCACAGTGGTTTGTTGGTTTGGTTTTGGGATTCCCCAGAAAGGTTAAATAAAGTTTGACCTGACATCATGGTACTGGAGTGCATGACTTGAGATGACTTCTGGGGAACAGCACGGGATTCACAGTAGTCAGTATGGTGACATGGCAACAATTTCAACCAACCACAAATATTGAAGCCTATACAACAGGAAAAGATGGCTCTTGTTCAATCCCTTAACTTCTCCCAACATGGAAGTTAGATCCCTTACCTGTCACAGGAGAATGTTCACTGAAAACCTTCATCTTCCTGGTTTTGAGAGAGCACCTGCAGCAGGGTCTTCTGCTGTTGGCAATAGCAGCAGTCAACTTCTTTCAGATCTGAAGGCCAATTCAGCAGGAGTGTTTTCAGCTTTCAGGATAAAATGAACTGGGGAATACCTGCTCTGGGATCCTTCTGAGGACTTAAGTGATAACTAAGTTGTCATTATTAAACCCCATGGCAGGCAGGTGGGAATTTGAGGTAGCCATTGAGAAACTATGGATATAGGAACTTTTATTTTGGGTGCTTCAGGTGGTAGTGGGACACTTCAACCTTTTGTGGAACTTGCTTGGATAACTTACAAACCCTTTGATTTTATTTATATTTGTCTGAAAGAGATTTCATAACTCCATTATCATGCTATTAACAATGAAGATTTCATCTGTGGTGAGATCCTAGATCTGACATTCTCCTCCCAGCATATTTTACACCAGCAGTGGCTTGCAATTTAGTGACCACTGGAGTCCGTGGATTAGATACAAGGGGGAAAGATCAGTGGTGAAGACAATAAACCAAACAAGGTTACTGTGACAGAACTAAATGTCTCACCACAGTGGCTACCACCACTACAGAGGAAAGGACATTAGTCTGATGATTTTGATAGCACTAAAAAGGAAGTTTTAACAGGAAAATTATTGCATAAGAATTTACTATTAATCTTGTTAGTACCACGTCACTACCTCAGTTACCTCCCTGCTCCACAAAAAAAAAAAAAAAAAAGGAAAAAAAAAAAAGTCATTGGGACATTTTTTGTGCTCAAGAGGAAAAAAACAGTTTTGATTAATTTTTAAACCAAATTTCTTGAAGTGACTTAAGGTCATGGAAATGCATGGCATTATTGAAAAGATTTAGAAAGGGTTAAAGCAAATCTAAAATCCCAGTTTGTAGATATGGGAGAGGGCACCAAGCACAGGTACTTAAAATGATGATTCTGTAACAGCTTTCTACAACATATTCACACAATCCCTATTTTAGGGAGTGTCTCAGAGTTGGAAATAGAAGCTGTGGAACGGTGCACTCAGGGTTTTTGTAAGGAGATGGCTCTTGGCACCCCTTGCCCACATCTCAGCATTGCACAAACTCTTGTCTGAAAGCTGCTTAGTAGCACTTTATGCACTTTGTGCTATTTGAGCTAAGAAACCTGCAACCTTTGCATCCAAGCAAAGCCTCATTTTGGCCTCTTGACCACTCCAGCATTCCTGTCCCCCCCTCTGCTATCACAACAGTTTAGAAACATGTTTTGTTTTTCAACAGAAGTTCAACCTGCATCTCAGTAAGGCTGCAGCCAGCACTCATCTCAGCACTGGCATTAGCAAGGCTGGGATCGTGCTGTGGAAACAAGTATGACAGATCTGTTTCACCCATGCTTTAAATATGACACTTGCTTTTTTGGCCAACATTTCATATTTTCCCCAATTTTCAGAAGTAAATCAGGAACTGCCAGAGACTATAAACTCTCACAACTGCCAAACTGCCACTTTACATAATCCAGAGGCTTGGACAGCAGCTTGGCTGTTGCTGCAAACACTGAAGGTAGGACTAGGATCCATTTGTGGCATAGCTAGAGGATCTGGAATGGATAAAACTCTTCGTTGGTTCTCTTGGCAGCAGAGCAGCAAGTAGTGCTCCCCCTTGGGTTAGACCTCTTTCTGTGAGATATGTTGTCCCACTGGGACCAGGCTTTAGTGCCACATGCTTCATAACATTTAATATGCACCTACTCCACAAGCACAGCCTCCCTTCCAGCCAGTGCCTCCACAACACACAACTCTCCACCTCAGAGGAGCAGCAGCACTGTCCAGCAGGCACAGCAGCAGCTGCCCGCTGCATTACACAGGTCTGTAAGCCCCACACAGGTATGGATGGTGTCATGCATGGCAGTTTTCTGCACAGCCATGCTTTCCTCATGGCCAAACACCCAGTTCTTACATACTGTCTCAGGTAAGCATTAGTATGAAATCCAAAATTGGCAACTGAAGATGCCAAATGCCCAATTACACAGCTAGCCAAGCACTTACAGACCCTTCTAATAGTGTGGAACCTTCAGTTTCTGTGAATGGAAGGCTTTATCCACATCAGCAACTCTGCAGAGGTCTCAGATTACATTAAACCATACCTCAGGAAAAAAAAAACAACCAAACCAAACAAAAACACCCTCCGAAGTACACCCCTAAACAAGAAATTTCATGAACTAGGAGAAAAACAAAACAAAACCCACACCACATAACCATAAAAAGACTCAAGAGAATGATTCTACATCTTCCAGATACATATTTAAGCAGGTTACTCAAATATTTCACTATAAAAACATCAGTGTAGGTATTTTATTTGTCTTCTCCAGCAGTTGGCAAAAGAGAGCTTTCAGCTTTCCTGTGAGGCAATCCTGCCCTCTTTTGGTGTAATCTATTATGCACAATGTTTTGGATACAATTCCTCAGCAAGGTTAGAAAGTTTTTGTTTTAGGGATGTACTACTTTATTTCATAGAAAGCTGACCCCTTGGGTTGTGAAGACAAGAAGTTTGTTTGATTTAGCTTAGTTTTCTAGGACGTTGATCTTACAAGGTCACTGCTGGTAATAGATTGCTGATTACAAACATTATTGAATTTGCTAGATGTGGAGCAAATCTGTGCATTAGAACTTTGCTCCTGCTGTTTACAATACAAATACACACTGTCTCATTTAACAGACAGATGAAATGAAGGCCAGGACATAAAATCAATATAGAAAGATTAAAAGCAGGTTACTTGAAGTGGTTAAAACACCAAGCAAAATCTCCTTTCAAGCTAACATACAAAGACTATTGACTGTACAGATGGGGAAATGGACAGAAATTAAAGGTACTGAAATAGCAATCAAAACTTCTTAGTCTTCCTGTGTCTAAGTCTCTTTAAAACATCACAGAACACAAAGGATGACAGAAAACTCTAGAAAGGAAACATTACCGACATTTTAAAAACCCCATAGATCATAATGCTGATATATCATTGTTCCATATTGACTATAAACTTGATGCAAGGCTGTGACTAAACAAGCCAGCTTGAACAGAGTAATTCAACAAGCTGACACACAGGCTGTAAAGCTACAGAAGTCAACCATCCAGGCACTCATCAGGCCAACCATATACATTTTACTGAAGGAAATCAAGAAACACACAACTTCAAACACTTGCTGTGCCAACCACACTCCAACGACCTTCTCAAAAGAAGTTTATGCAAAGGACCTCATTCAAGTGCTGGCAAAGTAAGCAGCAGCTCATTAAGGTGGGGTTCTGTACACACACCTCTAAGGAGTACAGCATACAACTCCTTTTAGAAAGCATTGGTACATCACACACAGGTAGAGGCCTTTTTTACTCAATTACATGAAGGATGGAAGGAGACACTCTTGAGGAGATATGGATTAGTATTTAATGAGTTAAACCAGCTTTAATCAGAGCACAGCACAGTGGATTACATTCCCTATTTGTTTTGGATTACATCCCCTAATTGTTTTCTGAGAGGTAAAGATGCACTTAAAAAAGAGGAAGGGATTTAAAATAAAACAAACACCATCAAAAAAAAAAACAACCCCAAACGAAAACAAACCACTAAGTTGCCAACACCTGCTCAGCTGAACAGAGCTGTTCAAGCTCATTCCAATGAAAATTGTTTCCCCAAGTTTTTGGGAAGCAGCTGTTCAGATTTTCCTGAGTAACATGGGATTAATAGCTCCAGGTGTTCTGAAGTGATTTCCCTAGTCTCAAGTCCTCCTCCCAATCAAAGATGAAATAAACAGCTGGAATGAGAGCATGAGGAAATGATAGATTAAATGCAATCCCATTCATCACATCCTTCCTTACAATGGCCTCAATTACAGTACTGCTCCTGTACACCTTGGATTTCCCCCTAATTTGTAACAAAATAAGGCTGTGTCAAGGAGGATTTTCAGTGGGAAGTGACTCACTAGTTGCTCTCCATTCTTGCTGATCTTAACACAAAGTTTTCATTATTTAGCGTCTCCCTGTTGCTCTGTTGGCGAAAACTATCTCATTTAGTATAGAATATTTAGAAAACCAAACCAACCAAACTAACCCACCATGTGGAATTGTTCTTGAGTATGTAACTCAAGTGGAATACCTCTGGGGTTGGGGCTTCGAGCAATATAATTCCATACATTCCTCAACAACCTGGCTGAGGGCACAGAGATCATTGCCAGCAAGTTTGCTGATGACACCAAGCTGGGAAGAGTGGCTGACACTCCCTCAGGCTGTGCTGCCATTCAGTGAGAACTGTACAGGTTGGAGAGCTGGGTAGGGAGGAATTTGATGAAATCCAACAAGGACAAATGCAGAGTCTTACATCTTTGAAAGAACAACCCCATAGACCAGGACACTTTAGGGACTGACCTGTTTGAGAGCAGCACAGGAGAAAGGGACCTGGGGGTTCCTGCTGGATAGAAGGATGCCCATGAGCCAGCACTGTGTCCTTGTGGCCAAGAAGGCATCCTGGGGTGTATCAGACAGGGTGTGGTTAGTAGGTTACCCCTCTACTCCACACTGCTGAGACTGCATCTGGAATGCTGGGTGTTCACTCCAGGTGGTGCTGCTCTGGCAGGGGAGGTTGGACTGGATGATATTCAAAGGTCCCTTCCATCCCTAACATTCTGTGATTCTATGTTAGCTTCTGGGCTCTCCAGAAGAGACCAACTCTCCACTTCAGTATTTCAAAATAGTGCTGGACCCAAAGCAGCTTTCCTGTATCATCACATCTCACCTTCCAACCTCTGCAAAAATTCAAGAAGGTGTATTATTCTAGTTCTGAAATTCAAGAGTAACCTTTATTAAGAAGTTACTGACCTACCTATGAGCAAACTGGTTCTAAATTTCCAAGTAACTGAAAATACTTGCACAGAAACACTGAAATTCAAGTGAGCAGAAAGCACAGAAAACCGTTTTATTGCAACACTGTCCCCATCATCAACCGAGATGGCAAAAATTAAGTTTTATTTCCTTTGCATTTCTACCTTTTTATTTATGTAAATATAAATCCAAGAATGTAAAATAAATCCACATATAAAACAAAATAACATTCTCTTTCAGTGACTCAAAGGAGGAAAAAAAAAAAACAACAAACCAACATACAATCTTACATACTGAAGAATCATGACAAGTCATCCACTGTCCATTTTCCCAAGGATACAGGTGAAAGAATGCAGAAATTTACTCTCCAAAAGCATCCTGTTTAAAGTCCTTAAAATATTTGAGTAATATTTAGTAATCTCATACTCTTGAACTTATGGATGTAGATTCAGAGTAAAGAGACAGAAAAAAAACCCAAAAAAACTCAGACCTTCAGATTATTTAAACTCCACCTAAAATAACCCATTTAAAAGAAGATTATGTTCAATTCTTACAGCTGAAGCATCACAATTACTTTATTAGTATCATTAATTTCGGAGAACTCTCTCTTATTAGTTGTTTCCTGCTTTTAAAATAAAATCAGAATATTTATTTATTTCCAAGAGTTTTGTTTACTTATACTGTAAATATACTGCAGAAAGTAACTCCACATGCTGGTACAGCAGGCCTTTCAGGAAGTTCCACTATGATGTACCTTAAAAACAGGGACTACAGCATGAAATGCACCACAGAGTCAGTGCTCTGTTCATTCCCTTCCTTCTCAGATGCAACTAAACACTTCTAGATTTGAGAGTGTTAGACCACATGAGTATTGGCTGGTTGGACTAGGAACATTTACTGTTTTAGGAAGATGTGATTTTTCTGCTTCATTCGTTGTTACACAAAAAATTGTTAGCAGTATTATCAAATGTATTGTGCAGGATGTTTCAAGAGCAGTGTTTTTCACTGGGTCCAACAGGCATAAGGTTTCAAAAATGATTGTGGCTTTTAATGCATTATCATACCAAGTTCTAACAAACAGTGGTTTCCCTCATGGGTTTTGTTACAGCAGAATGAAGAAATTAAGATGGTAAAAAGCAAACAAAGTTAGAAATGAGAACTGCAAGTAACTTCACAACTAGAAGAGGAAAAACTGTAAAAAGGATTTCAATCAGCACTGTTGTGGGTCCCCACAGTTGCACTGCTACTCTTAGGTTTCCAAAAGATGCATATGATTTTATAAATATCTTTGTGCTAAGAGCCATGCTCAGAAACAAAATATAGGCTAGCACAAGTCTACCTTTCTTGGAGATGCATGTTAAGTATAAAAGTCACTTACTAAAGTGCATTTGCTGAACAAATTCTAAGTTCTACTATTACAGCTACCCCAATAAGCAATACAAACTAAACTGTTGAAATTCTACCTCTACTTAAAAGCAGTAAATATAGATGACTGAAATCTAAATTACAATCTTGTATTACCAAACAGTTTAAGTCTGTGAGCTGCAGAAATAAAATGTACTGTCCTAAACTTCCCATAAAGGAGGGGAGTGACTCTAGTTAAGAAATACTGGAAGTGTAGAATGGAGTGAAATATAAGCAGAGCTGAAGTAAGCATTGCTTTGCTCCTTATTCAATAGGATGTTTCTTTAAGGCTCTGAGAGAAGCTGTTACTTTTCTCAAGATCTTTTGGCAAAAGATAAATGCAGAAGTAGCAGGGTCATCTGACATTTCAGAACTTGCATTTCCCTATTTCATTAAAGCCAGCTCATTCAGTGTCTGTGTACATTTATTGCACTTGTGTTGTTGGAATACATCTATACCAACGGAGTAATAATGATTGCAACAAAGCCATAGTAAAATAAACTTTAAAAGGGGTCTGATTCTGACATTAGAGGGTAAGTGTCTGCATATTTAAAATGTTCCCCTAATAATAATAATAATAAATACAGACAAATTGCTCATCAAGTCAGATGCACATGTTTAACAATTATTTAGCATATATAAAATGTCACTCGTCCTTTTATCAATACAAATCTGTTAGGGATCAAAAAAGACTTACCATGCAAAATATTGATTAGTGCTGTATAATGGAATATATATATATATATATTTCTATCAGAGTTAAAACAGCATTTTCAAAATTTAAAGAAAAATAGATTTTTAAAAAGGGATTCTACTGTTGAATGCAAGTCTTCCTTGTAGCAAAGACAAGATAGAGACAAGTTACGATTTATCGCTGTACTTCAGTCTTGATGAAAGACTAAGAATAATTTGTCCACCTACTTCTTAATAAATGCTACATTTTCAAGAATAAAGGAACTATCAGTAGGCATTACTTCTACTTTAAACAAGTTATTTCTCTCTGTAATAGGTCAAGTATGCTTTTAAAGATTCAGGTAACGGTAGACTCATAATTTTTTCTCTCAAGAGATTTCGAGGAGGCTCTTCTGGCTTCAAGGCCTCACTGTGATCTTTATCCTCTTCCTCTTTATTATCATCCTCCATTCTTTCATCCTCTTCACTATCTAGAGGCTGAGGGATGAGCTGATTACCAACAAACACATAGGTGTTAATCCTGCGTCTACGACATCTCCTGCGTTTGCGCTTCGGAGGAGCCTTCTGAGCAATGCCCTTGGCTTTCATCTCCTCATTTATGAAGTTTCTAAGGGTGCGTCTGATATATATCCGAGCTAGGTCCTGGAGGTTCCTAACAGCACATGGAGCTAAAATGAAAGAAAAGTAGGTTATGCCAAGTTAAATTTCCCCACAAAGAAAAAAAAAATAAAATCACCTGCAAGGCAGTAAGACTGATGTTCGAAATAATGAACATTTTAGTACATGATACAGTATGCAAATGAAACAAGGGCAGAGTCAACTTGACAAAGGAATTCAGGAATTAGAAAAGTCTTTTGACACATGTGCTCTCAAGAGAAGTAGAAAGCATGAACAGATTAAGAAAGGAGACAACAAATATTGTCAGTTTCTAGCACCTGGTAAGTCTTGGGACCTACCGCTGGCACTATTTGAGGATTCTGCAGCTGGTTAACAATTTCTACCCCTATGTCACATTTGTTTAGGCAAATGCTTCTCTTCTGCCTCCCTCTTCTACTCACTATGCCTTTCCCTAATTCCTACTGAATCCAACAGATGAGGGAGGGCCTGTCAACTTCACAGCTGACTAAACAGGTAAGTCACCCATATCTTTGCAGCAGCAAAGGAATAAAAATTACTGAAGTCCTGATGTAACAAAGCCAAAAGCCAGGCAAGCAATGACAAAGTATTGCTGGGCTGGCGGGTGCCTGCCCTGGGTGAGCTATGGCTGACTAACTCTAAGGAAAACAAAACCAGCACAACAATCAGCACTGCAGCCAGTTCCAACTTTCTTGCTTATCATTTTTCTTCCTATAAAAAGTAGCATAAAATTAATGGGGACTACAGCAAGGAAGAATCTAATGAAGAAACAACTCTGAGAATTAAAACTTCCAATATTGCATTCAACTTTAAAAAAATACTCAATGTAATTCAAATAAAATCTATTGTTTCATACACTGACTTCAGCTGCATGCTGATTACTCATATCCAAGACAAAAAGGATGTTTAAGCAATGACAAAACTGATTTCAGCTAGTGCCATCAGAAACAGGAAAAAACCCAAACAAACAAAGCAAAACCAAAAACCAAACCAAACAACAAAAAACCCCCAAACAAACCACAAAAAAAAAAAACAAACTCCCAAACAAACACACCCCACCAAGTCCCATTTGATTAACATAAAACCAACCCAAAACTGAAGAACAACTCCCTGTGTAACTATCCAAAACACATTTAAGATCAGGCTAAACAAGCCATGATTGCAGGCTCTAAGTTATCATGGTAAATGCAAGCACAAGATATACAAATTTGAAGTAAGGGGCTGGCAGGCACTTGTCCCATATACAGATCTGTGTAAAAGGGACTACATAAAAGCAGCAGGAAATCAAAACAGTTTCCTTCAGAAAAGAATGGAGTAAAATTTTCAAACAGTGGATCCTGAAAAAACTATACAAGTACTAAACTTTTTTATCCTGCAAGATAATACAGAACAACCTTTTTTCTTTTTTTGCTAGCTGTGATTGATTAAATTCTAATTGATTTTGAAGAAAACAGCATCTAGAAGGTTTAAAGACAGAGCAGAGCTCCTCACAGTCACATCCCAGGCAAGCTGTAATTGCTAAACCCCAACAATTCATACCGTATTTAGGAAGTGAAGGCCTGAAGCCACTGCCCTAGAAAAACACACACCCCCCCTGCAATCAGTGAGCTACAAGTTCCTGTTCTATGACATTATGTCTGTACAGCAGGCTCTCCCCCCCACTTCCAGAACACCACCAGCAGAACACCCCTCAAGCCAGAGGGAGTGAGCACAAATGACACTTACGCAGTCCCACAGTGTCGTGTTTGCCGTTGTCCTTTCTGTTTGGCTGCACCAGTGGAGCAAATGAAACTGCAAGGATGTTTTTACTTTCCCAGGTGTTCTGTCCTGTTCTCAAGATCTGTGTTAGCTGCATAAAAACAAAACCAAAAGAAACCAGCAGTTAGCTTTGTCATACTCAATATGGTTCAGATTGGTGTTCAAACACTGCTATTTCGATTTGCTTCAAAATTAATTGGTAAAAGCTGTTTAATGAACAGAAAACTTTCCTATTCCTTGAAATATCCTTGCTCACTAGAGTACTCAATAAGGCTTTGGAAACAGGAAGAGATACAGTTGGAAAATTAAGGTCCAAGGTAAGTTTTGCTTGTTCTGATTTTCCCAAAAGATCACAGAATATTTTAGATTGGAAGCAACCTCTAGAGTCCTACCTCCTGCCTGAACAGGACCAACTCCAAAGTTGAAAGAAGCAACTTGGAAGCTTTTCTGATGCAGTTAAAAACAGATCTCCTAGGACTGCACAGGCAGGTGGGGGAATCCCAACATGCTCTAGTGTTCAACCACCCTCACAAACAAAATGTCTTTCCTATAAGCAGGCAGAATGGTTCCTTGCTGCCACTTGTAACACTTTCCTTTCAGTTTGCTGTGCACCTGTCAAAATTGGACTCCTATCTACTTAGGTAAACTCTCCACCTCTTTAGATAATCCAGTAAGGAATTAAAAGTTCCCTTAGCTGCTTCTCTGCATGCTAGATTAACCCAGACCTTTCAGCTGCTCTTTATACTTTACACACTTCCAGCCCCCTAACCATTTGTATATGAAGAAGAAATCTTCACTATTTTAGCTTTGCTTTCAAATTGTGACTTCAAGGTCACAAAGGATTCCATCCATTTCACTGACAGTATTTTAGTCTAACAAATACTGGACAGAAGTACTTATGGAACTGAACTACATAAGCTATGTTTGAATTAGTGTCTGCTTTCTCAAAAAGCTAATGTGATAATTTTGGGAGGAAAAATCAATTAACTAACATGTTTATTGACAAGCATTTTAGTGGTTGTATTTAGGAGGATATCAACTTAAGTCACAAAACGTCTTTCTCCATTTCCTTATTAGTAAAACAGCAGAACAATACTTACCTTTGTAAAGCCTTTTGAGATCTAAGAATGAAAAGTGACAGAAGTGTGAAGTATTATTAAAATACACCTGTCTGAAAAACCTTTAATCTAACATGGAAAAGCAACACTGAAAACTGATAGAAGATTTTTTTTTCCCCTTCATTTTTTCCTCCTCTTACAATGTTCCACTAATCACAGCTATTTCATATTTCTCTGAAAAAAATTCTCTTGGTTTAGAGGGTAGCTTCTTTGGTTTGAAGTACAGACTGAAAGTAAGTGTCTGTGTAGCAGGGAGATTTAAAAGCAGTTCTGGAACTCATGTATTACACTGAAAATACTATGAATGGAGATCTAGGTTGACTGGAGACAGATTTGGCACAGACTTTGTTGGAAGCAGGATCTTACAGGAAGGCTGGAGAGGGATTTTTCATAAGGGTGTCTAGCAATAAGACAAGGGGGAATGGTTTTAAGATGAGGGAGAGTAGGCTTAGACTGGACCTTAGGAACAAGTTCTTCAGTACAAGGGTGGTGAGACTGGAATAGGCTGCCCAGGGACATTGGGGATGCCTCCTTCCTGGGAGTCTTTAAGGCCAGACTGGATGAGGCCTTGAGCAGCCAAGCCTAATTAAGAGGCATCCCTGCTCATGGCAGGGAGGGTGGTATAGATGATCTCTGAGGTCCCTTCCAACCTAAGCCATTCTATGATTCTATTACATTGATGCTCTCCTCCAAGTTTAAGGGAAAATTGTTCAAGACTTCATAAAGACAACTAATATCTGCTTAACTGTAACAACACACTAAATCAAAGCATCATTAGTTGATCATTAACTTCGTCAAATATACATTTAAAAGCACTCCTTACAGATTTCTCATACTAAGAGATAAAAAGGGGAAATTGTCACTAAGTCACCTGATCTTCTATAGGCATTACTAAAATGCCTCCAACTTTCAACAAAATTTTCATGTAGTTTTCATGGTCTTTCTGGACTCCAGCTCCACAGTAAATCCGGTCATACTGATGACTGTCCGAGGCTATTTCCAAACAATTACCAACCACAAAGGCAGGTTCACAGAACTCAAATCTAAGGGGAAGAAAACAAACAAACAAACAAAGAAGGGGACATATTTCAAATCAGGATTTTTAACAAAAGCCAGTCAAATCATTTTTCACATCCTCCCTTATGTAACAAAGAAAGATTAGCACACAATTTAGCAGTCTGTATTAAGGCAGTACTACTTTGAAAATAATGTTTGTGTTTTTCTGTTCCATCAGGGACAGATGAAAAACTTCAGTAGTTATAATTATGAATTATGCAAACCAGAAAGGGTTCAAAGCATTACCAGACTTCATAACTGCAAGAATGCATATCTAAAGAATCCTTATAAGCCATACAGTGGAAGTACATTTACCAACAATATGCAATATATCCAGGCTGTTGAATATTGAAACAGTTCATTTATTAAGGATCCCCTCCTCTGTTCTTTAAAAATCAGGCTTTTGAAAGACTCATTTCACTCTACCTCCCAATTTTCTACCTTTAGCCCACTTTAAGCAAAAAAGGATTTTAATGGAGCAAGGTGTCATTTCTTGACTGCACACAAAGGAAAAAAAAAAAGATTAATTACCACAGAAGCATCTAATTTTCATCAGCAAATGGAAGTTACACAACTTCTAAGTGGACCTGTGTGTAACAGCAATTGCAAGGACTGTAAGCACTCTTTGTCACTGTATAAAATACTAAAGGGAAGATGTACATACTAAAGGGAAGGAAGATGTAAAATACTAAAGGGAAGAGAGAGCTCTGTTACCAAAGATGCAAATGTTCCCTGTTACAAGGACATTTTTTAAGTCTCTGCTTTAGCTGTTAACACTGTAATACATGCAATTTACCTTATTGTACAAATAAAGCAGTAAGTCACCCAGCAAGCAAGTAACATTACATGCTTCGAAACACTTCTGAAGTGCTCTTTTTTTAAAGCACTTGAAAACTGAGAAGAGAATTAAAGCATCTTATAGAAAGGATTTACGGTTTTCTTTGGAGAAATAATAATTAAACCCTAACACCTTGTTGTTGAATGAAGTATTTCATGAACTTCATCTGGTACTAATGCATCTCAAACTTCAGCCAGAAGGAATAATTTTTTTAAAAACCTTCTTACATGTAGCTATTTTATGAACTTTTTATCTGACTGTCGTTGGGAAAAGAGATTTTTTTTTTAAAGTTTTTTTTTCACTTGGTTAGCAGTAGCAAATCTCAGTACACCACCTGACAACATTCAAATCATCATTTCTTCAGTTACAGTGAAGCTTGGCAGGGTTCCCTGCTTATAAGGCTTGGTTAACCCTCTATGACAGCACTGCCATCAGAATTCAATTCAGTTGAAGGTGTTGCTTGAAGTTTCAACCAACCCCCAAGATGGGATGCTTGATCTTGAGAATAATGCAATGTTTCCCTCTTTCACTAGTCACAAACCCACCCCAGAATCCTGTGCAGCTACTGCACAGCTCCCTCATGTGCTGTATGTGGCAAACAGTCCATGATGCTGTTCCCTCTTCCAGATCCAGAAAAAAAAGTTAAAAATAACTCTGGTAGATCAAAATGAAGGGAAAAAAAAAAGGAAAGGAAGGAAGAATGGGGAGTAATTGCCTTACTGCACACAACTGGGCACATAGCCCAGGCTGAACTGTGGTTGAAATAACTTCAGAGTAACACAAACATCTAGAAGTATGTATCAGGAAAGGTTAAATACTAAGGGTGGGGGGGAGGAAATGCAACCCAAGGTACTGATCATTTTGAAGGTGCCATCTCATTTCCTAAGCACTTAAACTACTATCAGGTATCTGTCTACAACATCAGTGAAGGTTTGTGCTATGGCTTTAATTTCAGGTTGTCTACAGTTTGTCAAGTATCACCACAGCAATTTAATTTGAAAGTGCAAGAAGAAAAAAATCCTTGTGGGCTTCAAAAGAACAGGGTGGGGGAGGCAGAAAGAGTAGAGTACTGAAAGGCAATTTTACATCTTGGAACAGTCACTGTTGAACTTTAGAAAGCTATTGACAGCCCTGTCTGCCTAACTTGCACATCATCTTCTGGTCTTCTCAGAACACTCCTCTAAAAGCTGTTAAACTTATTACTAGATACTCCTAAATTGATTCCTCTACCACACACTACCCTGAAGTTCATGAAGCAACTGGTCACATCCTCTTAAAACAAGCAGGACCACCAAACACACCAAGGACTCAAAAACACAAGACAAAACTAAAACCCAGACGCCAAATACCCCATACATGGTCTGTGGATGAAAATCTGCAGTCATCTCTACAAATACAGTAAAAGCTGAAGAGAATTTCTCCTTTAGTTCCATAGCTTGCAACCAGAAGGGTGGAAAGTGCAAATGAAGACACAGCAGCAACTTTCTATTACACTTTGTGCTGGTTTTAATTGGGACAGAGTAAATCTTCTTCAGAGCTGGAAATGGAACTATGAAATGGTAAGTGTTCTTTACTTTTGCTCACCTCTACCAAATGGCCAGGGTGGCCTTCAGGAGTATTATATACATAACATGTTCTTTCATACAACAGATTCCAAAATAAAAGACAAAAATAAAGTGCTGGAACAACCTGGAGACATTTTAATAGAATAAAGTGTTTCAGTTGAATCTGATATCTTGATTACAAGAGAACCAATAGCCCAAAGAGCAGAAGACTTCCCACTGTAGGCAACACAGCAACAGAAAATTTGTTTGAATGAGCACTTGCCATAGGACAAATTTAAGCACAGAGAGATCACATTTAGCAATGACCCAAGACAATCAAGTGCTTTCAAGTACAGAAAACATCTGTTGACCTGATTGTGCCCTTCCACCTTGTGGATTTTCACAATTTATCCCTCAAGGATAGGCATTTCAAGTTCATCCACAACATCACCACAGTACTTTACTTCCAGCTAAATGTAAACACATTTCTGTACAACCTAAAGAGCATTTTGGTCTTTGCTGCAGCCAAAGGAAATTACCAAGTAATAGGGTGTTACTGCCCATGTTCTTTCAAGTAAGATTGCCCATAGGTACCAACACAATAAATTACTAATGTTGTGATAAAATGAACATCCAGTTTAAAAAAGTCATAGCAAAGAACCAAGATTCAAGTTTGTTGCTCTTGTATCCATATCCACCAATCTAGTATTTGTGTGACAACTTTAAATCCCTTGTTTCTAATTACAGTAACAGTAATTTTAATCAGCATTAGTGTAATAGCTGAAAGTGATGGTGGTAACATTTCTCTTCAGTAATTTCATCACGAACATTTTTTCAGGCAAATCTGTAGGGACACTGAGTAACAAATCTGTGTCTCCATTTTGTTTCTATTTGTTCCTTTTTTCTTTAAATAAAATCGCCTTGCTTCTTTTACTATAGATCCTCAGTTAGCATGTTTCTAATTTCTGATATTGTCTCCTTGAAGTGGACTGAAACCCATTACTCTCAATTTCTGAAGAATAATTCAAAGACTGGTTCTTATAACCCTTACCACTAGTCCCTTCAAGCACTGGTTTACAAAACGTAGACTTCATGTATCATGTCTAAAATTTTGTGGTAAAATGAGGAATTATAAGATTTTTTTTTCCCTCAATGCCACAGTGTATTTAAAAAAAACAAGAATAGGGAGGCAAGAGAAAAAAATTTATCACTTCAGTTTACTGTCAGTGCTGCAATACATCCACGGATAGAAGTCTGGAAATGAACTTAGCTGTTTACAACACTGTTGGTTGTTTGTTTCTCTTTTTTCTGTTCTACTGAAGTAAAAATTGTTTATAGGTTGAAACTGTCATACTTTCTACTGAAGGTTTTCATAAAGCAACAGACTTTATGGGAAACATGCACTGAGCGTTGTTATCACTTACTTTCATGGAACAAATGTTCTACATATCAAAATTTGTAGCAATGAGGTATTTCCAGAGAACTGCAGTGCCCATCATGGCATTTATTTATTAAAGGAATTCAACGTGTGGTTTGGAGAAGGCAAACCTGTGTTTCTTAAACTCTATCAAACACCTGAAAAATGCAGGTTTAGTTTCTTCCTTGATAAGAGTCAATTTCCATTTTTGGAGCCTTCTGGTATAAAGGGGTAGGCTTAGAAGCAGTGCTTCTTTTCATTATCTCTACATTTTTAACACAACCTTCTTCTGGCTAGACTAAACTTCAAAAAAGATTACTTCACCACCAAAACCCCTATCTTTTACACTACTTGAAACTAGGACTAAGTTAGCAGTAAGATCTGAAGTGAAAAAGCCATCAGTGAGTTTTAAAAACAGTTTCCTTTTCCTGCTTAGATCTTGACTGCAATTACTAACCAGCTATTAACCTGCATTAACCTGTGCAGGCAGGAAGGAGCTTTACTTCCTTTGTGTGTACACACAGAACTTCCACTTTCCAACCTGCTTTACTAAAAAGCAAGTGATCCTTCAGGGTCCTAGCAGAAGCTCCAATTTTCAATGAGGATGAATAAATCAGTATTCTGCTGGAAGATTAAGCTTGCTATTTCTTCAACGCCAACACAATCTACTACAGGACTGCAGGAAGATGTTTCCCCCGTAACAGTTATCCCAGAATTAGTACTAGGGTTCTTGTCACTTACCATTGAAGTGGTTTCTTTTGATCTTGAGAAGGGTTGGTGATTTTCTTTCACAGCAGGGACTTCACCAGCTTACCCAGGTTTGGTTTTTGATAGAGTGCTAGAAGATGGGCAACCTAGCTTTGCCCTGTGGCTCTCTCTCCAAGCTGGATATTCTAGGTCTAGAAGTTGACTGGGAGCAGAAAAGACAACACATTCCCCTTCAATAAACAGGTGAAGCGGGGCCTGGTACTGCACATATGTGTTTTAGATAGAGCCCTCTTAAGGAATGAATTTTTTCCCCTTAATTGGCATGCATTCCCTGAAGGTTTTAAGAATGAAAGAGAGCCTTACGCGTATTTCAGACTCGAGAACTTTAGTCTGCACCTAAAATCCTTGCACCTCAAGCATGACGACACTTTCAGATGTTTTCAGATGGATCTTCTCCTTTGACTCCACTGGCAAACACAGGTTGTCAAGTGAAACCAAGGCAGCATTTTACCTCTCAGAATGAACATCTCCACCTCCATTTTAAGGAAGTCTATTGTTATAGATTGGTGGGATATGGATACAGATACAGTGAGTACTGGAATTATTTGTCTTTCTGAAAAACTTCTTTGATGAACAGTTCACGAAGCAAAAACTACCAGAGGTAGACAATCCTCCCTTTAGGTAGAGAGTGTCCCAACTCCTTCTGGATATGCTGTTTTTACATTCCTTTCAGCCTTGGGCTAAGCACTTATCCCAATCATAGAACAGTAAGTTTTTTATTACGTTTTAATTGCATTCTTATCAGGAACCAAGAAAAAACAAATGTGCTATTGCACCACGCAGCACCAGATCATTGCCTAATAAAAATGGCACCAAAGCAATAGTCCATCTTGCAAAACAGGAAACAACCCACCTAAATCATCATGACCCAACTCCACACACAAGTCAGATGCCAAGCCAGTGGTCTATTGCTCCAAGCAAAGGAACATCATGAAGTTATCAAGTATTTCTTTAGGATGAAGCTCTTCGAGTACCTACCCATAAGGTTGAATCCCTGTTTTTTGTTTCAAAGAGACTGTTTAGAATATTCAGACCAGACTCAAGAACATTTTGCACTGAAGAAAGTATGAAGGGAGTGGCAATGCAAAGTTTTCCAGGATTCCCTACCTGCATAACTCAGTTACTGCCAAGAAAAGAGATTGTGGTGTCTCTGCTCCTTTTGCCCCTCATACACCTCATTAGAGGCTGCTGGAAAGTGTAAAGTATTTCCCCATCACACATCCCCGTCCACTCAGACAATTAACCTCATCCATACCAGCCTGCCACATAAAAATCTATTTTCAGACAGTAAAGGTACCTGCTAGACATACAACAGTAGACAGACACTGCACAGCTTTTTCTTAGGTGGGCTTTCATCCAAATACTAAGCCATCCAAATCAATGGTTAAGTTCAGATGCCACAATCTACACAACTTGGACTAAGTATCTTTCATTTACAAATGAAGATGCATGGAAGTCGCTGAAAAAATAATCAAACCCAGACTTACTGACCCAGAGCACATTGAGAGACAGATCAAAATTCAAGACATGTTGTATAAATTTGTTTATATTTAAAAATGAATACAGAAAGACCCCACTGCAGAAAACTCCACCCACCATCTTCACTGACTACCTTAAAATACAGAGCATTTACAAAACAAGCAGTCAGCCAGAATTTGCTATAAAGACAAGTTACAACTCCCCCAAAAAACCACCCAGGATCATGTCAGCTGCAGTGCAGCTCCTACCATGTAGATCTGTATAAAAAGCACTTTGACAGAAGGATAATTTTTGTTAGTTTGGTGAGGAGGGTGTTTCTGTAGGCACTGCTTAGTAGTTTACTGTTGTGAGGAAAAGGAGGACTGTTAAACAGCATATGCCAAGGCACAATATACAGATTAGGGACAAAGTCCAGATCACATTCTGACCCCACTGCCTTCTCCTCATTGGACTAACACTGTATGACTAAAGACCAGTTTAACTATCGTTGCAAATAGCACACAGCATTTGTTACTCTGTCCTCAGAGCTGATCTTCACTGAATTTGGGGAAAATACACTTCAAGAATATTTAGATAATTTACTGTGTTTGATCACTTATTTCCTCCAAGCACAATATACATTCAATGCTGTCATTTACTGATGCAAAGTTTAGCAGCTTTGGGGGTTTTGTTTTGTGTGTTTTTTCCCAGTTCTTGCATGTTTTGAAGTGTAAGTCCCAGTATTCTGATATTCATTTACCTAAGTATCCTAATAGGATTTTGTTTAAGCAATAACAGGAATTTCCTTGCTAACCATTTGCTCAGTTTCTCTCAATTTCTGTAAAGGTATCACTAGGATTTGAAAGACACTTGAAATTTCAACAGTAATTAACAGCCTTCTGAACTGGGGTATGGAAAACAGGAGATTGAGCTACAGCCATTATAACCCAGAGAACAGCAGTTCATAAAGCACACTGCTGCAAAGGTAAAGGGGCAGAAAGAATTTCCCTGTGCTGCCCACTGGAAAAGGGGCACAGGACATAATTCTTAGGGTACTGCTACAATCTCAAAGCTTTCCTGCATTGCCTGTAAGGAAGATAAAGTTTTTACAGGGAACTGCCCTAGCTAAAAACACTGCTTTCTTCCCCTTTCAGAGGCAGAGGCCTGACATTCAGATTCTTATGGGCCACCACAAAGCTATTAATAAAAACTTTGGTGAGCAGATACAATCAATTAAGGTTCAACGCCCCATAACCCAGAGGTACAGCAGTAAAAATGAGTAGTGCATTTAAGTCCATCTCTTCAGTTAATAAACATGAAAGCAATCAGATAAAATTCATTCATGTCTAGAATAGTGGCAGATTAGAAAGAAGTTAACAGTTTACAGAAAGACTATGTACAATTCTGTAATAAAACCTGACAATAGATACAAATTACTCTCTACATGCACAGACAACTGCATAGCACATCACTAAGTCCAGAGGCATATATACATTTATGTGCACATACAGATGTGCACATCTATGTATACACACTGCCACCAACACAGGGAATTCAATTTCCTTAAGTATCATACAGCAGAAATACTTCCACACATCTGGAGTGCTTTCTTAAGCCTCAACTTACCTTATGAGCTAATGTCACAATATGGAAGTTTTGTGTTTTGGTTGTTTGACACCATTCTTCTCCCTTCCCTAGGCCTGTAAGCAATGACTTAGGTTTAAAAATAAAAATATTGCTGCAAGGTAAACCAGACAAATCAGGTACTTACTTATCAAAGCTATCACTATATTTTATGAAGCTCTCCAATTTTTCCTTGGCATATTCTACCACATCTGAATGAAGCTCTATTCCATGGTTAATCCCAAAAGGTCCTGTAAATAAAAAAAAAGCAGAGTGTTTTTTGTGGTTTACTTTTGATTAAAGCACAACTACATGGAACAGCATTATTCCTTTCATCAAGGTACTAGCATCACTTAAAACACAGAAGTCTCCAAACACTGCTAAGCAAAAATATGTTTTTACATCTGCTTTACAAATTAAGAGGAACACAAAAGGCCAAAGGATCCATGAAAGAACTGGGAGAGAGCTTTGACAGAACAATTTAATAGAATTTATGTCAGTTTGAACAATTTCTTTGACCACTGTATTTGTTGAACTATAACCAACTCAAAATATAATTTAGGCTAAGTTTTATCATTTAAATTTTGAAGTTTTATGGCAAAATTTTCAGCTTTTGCTAATTCAGAGATCAGGCATTCCATCCCTTAGCCACATCTGCTCTTCTACTGTGCAGGTTCTGACCTCAGAAGCCTGATCCTGATTCACTTATGCAATAATTAATTTCCATCTACAACACTGAAACTGACCACATGTTCACTCATCATAATCCCATCACAACTGCAACACAGCTTTCCTGCTATCAAATTCAAGTATGTTTCCAAGTCAATTTATGTGCCAAAGTTAATGCTATTTTTCAGGAATAAGAAAAAAAAAATCGTGAGACAGTATTATGAGGATTATCCACATCAGGAAGGAATCTGAATCAGATAGTCACATTTGCTGTGGGGATTCTATATTTAACATGCACTCATAGCCCAGGGACTTTAGTCATTGGAGCATAGCATTGCAAAAGGGAGTGGGAAGGGAAAGAAGTGAAAGTAAACATCAATAAGATTAGAAAAAATTTATATTTATATCTTCTACTGCAATCTAAAGCTGTCCTAAACACTTAGCTCAAAGACGATAGTCCAATGAAACAGAATTCAATCTGTCTTTTCCAGGACACTGATTAACCTAGGGTTACTGAGAAATGTTTCATTCCACTTCAAGAAAAATTAAGTATATGCCACTATGATGGTTAATAACTGCAGTTCTTAGCATAGTTTAGAACATTTTCCACTAGGTGAAATAAAACCAATTCATTGATTTGATATTGGCAGTGCTTATGAGACCTCTGATGGCAGACAAGAGGTAGTTAGATCATCTAAGAAACGCTTTTAGAACTTGTGAAAACATCTGTCACACACTGACACTTAACACCTACTGCAAAAATCATCTATCACATTAAGAAAAGCATTAGGATAGGCAGTCCCTTCCTTGCTATTTAAGGTTCCCTTGCACAGTAATAGGCTATGATGTTTCTAACCAGCATAGGTACAGTTCTACAGGGTGCTGCAGCATCCCAAGTTTGTTTGCTTTAATTAAATATTAATCAATATTGCTTTAACCTCATAAACTGAGGTAAATTAAAGCTGCACCAACATCATCTGTCCCAAACTTCACATATGCATTCAATACTCTGTTTTGCAAAAGAAAGAACATTAAAAAAACCCTATGAATGTCAGTTGCTCCAACAGCTTGAAATTTTATATATGAATGCAAGATACCCCCCACATGATGGTACAAAACTGCACTTGTAATTTGAACAGAAATATCATAAGTATGCTCTCTTTTTTCATCAGGAAAGTGACAGCTGTACATTTAAGCAGAGTCAGCCAGTCTAAAAACTTGAAATTAACTTCTCTTCCAAGTCAACTGGCCTCTCTCAGCAATTCCCACTATCTAGTCTGAACTACACTTAAACACTTATATTTTAACAGCATCAGCAACAGTTAAATTTAATCTCTATGTAGTGGTGTTAGGGCTTTTTTTAGTTGCCACATTTACAAGTCTTTACCAGTTTCACGTTATTTGCTAATTTGATTTAGTCATTCTGACACCGTCAACGTGGCAGAAGTACTACTCACTGTGCTGTCATGTTGAAAGATACCCAACTCCTGTCAAAAACCACATGGCTCTGTTACTAATTACAGTGCATACCAAAGTCAGTTTTAAAAAAGTAGGCTTTCAAAAAAAAGATATGGATTGTCAGAAAACTGTCTGTTGACTTTGTTAAAGCAGCTGTTTCCTGTTTTAAAACAAATACTAAAATAAGGAAGTATGATTATATGTAACTAGTAATTTTACCAAAGGGTCTAGCAGAGTAAGAAAACAAAGGCACACAAATTGTATTCACACCTTGCCCATGCCTTAGTCTAGCACTCAAACCCCATTACAACAGTAAGAAGCTTTTGGAGACTGGGTGCAGCACTACAGAAACATGGCAAGTCGACTTCTGTAAGCAGCTGAGCAGTCACTTGCTGCTCCAGGCTCCTCAGCACTGCTAGAGAAGTATCAGCACCTGTGCTGGCTCTGTGGGAACATCTGCAGTGTCACTGTGCTCCTCAGGGGATGTCAGCCATTCTCACCCTCTGTAGAAGACAAGCCTTTTCCCGTTTAATTTCTTCAACTCTGCAAATAATACTTTGAAGGATACGAATTCTGATTGATAAGAAGAGGTCAAACCCAGAAGTATTCAACAGCCAACCAACAGTCACTCAAAAGAGGTTAGATAAATACACAGATAAAAGTGCAATAGAAGCCTTTTTTTTTTAAACATCATAGGTAAAAAGAATAATGAAATAAAAAAAGGTTTCCACAAGGCAGAAAAACAAATTAATACCATTACTCACTACTCTAAGCAATCATTTACTAATTGTTTTAGTACTGAAAGAATATTCCATTTAAAACATTATAATCTAAGTAAAAATAATCTACTCTCAAACCTGAAAAGGGCCAAGTAATACCAATAGAGTAGCTTTTCGGAATTATTTTTAACCTGTGAAAACAATTCCCAACAATTCCTATTTCTACAGGGATGAAATCTTTTGAATTTATTGGTATTAACTGGAACAAAAGACACTGCCAGAGATGCCAACAAATCATGTTTATGACTGTCAGTCATAATTTCTACTCTTGGATAAATAATAGTAGATAACAGAAAGTAACTAAAGATAAGAAGCAACCCAACTTTTCACACCTCAGTTGTGTATATAAACATGTGCAAAATCTGTGTATCACTTGTCAGCAAGGTTTCTGTAACCAAGGAAACATGAAAACTCCATGTAATAATTAAATTAGATCCATGAAAACTACATAGTAAAACAAATGGCATGTCATGGATTTAAATTAATCTGTAAAAAAAAAAAAAAAGTTACTTGTTGGCACACATGTTCTGTATTCCAAACATTGGGGATGGGGGCAGGATTAAAGCATTTGTTCCTCTTGCCCCTAAATTTCAAATGAGAATTTTCACATAATCACAGAACATTAGAGGCTGGAAGGGACCTCCAGAGATCACTGAGTCCAACCCCCCTGCCAAAAGCAGGATCACCTCGAGTACAGGAAGGCAAGCAGGAAAACAACACGTCTCAAAACACTCCATGAAAACATCACTGAAGAACAGTATCAGTGAACAGCTCATACATAACATACAATACATCTCAAAAACCCAGTTTTAACTACAGTATTGTCATTTTTAAAGAAGTTTTACTGGACTAGTATAATATTTTAAAAATATACAGAAACACTGTATTAAAATAAAAACATTCAAGTTACCTAATATTAATCCCACCATTGTACTCAAGTATCCGGTTCCACTACCCAGATTTAGAAAAGATAATCCAGGCTGAAGCTTCAGTGCTTCCATGACTTCAGAATAAATGCAAGGTGCTGACAAGTGTATATTTCCATGCTTCCAGGCCAAATCTTTATAAGCATTGTCCCTGTATCCTTCCAGATAATAATCTCCACGATCAATTGCTCTGAAGGCTTGCTCCACACTCTCAGTGCGAATGTATTGAGCTTCTTTCAAGTTATCGATTAAGTCATCGTTGTCTTCTCCAGCACTCACAGCTCCTCCCATGCTGAATTTCTATGATAATTCAATTAGTTCTCAAAATACATCAGGAGGAGAGTATTCCCAAAGTGTAACTATGTAATGGATTCTCAGTTCTTCTTGCAGAAGCACATCACAACCGAATCCTGGAAAACAGATGTTTACACAACTTGAGTTTTAAAACAGAAACATCTATTAGAGGGTGGAGAAATATGGTCAGTACTGGATCACTTTGTGAAGAACTAAACATTAGCTGTTCTGACTCCTAATAATCAAAACTCTGCCCTTCAGTTTTTAATGCAATGTTACTCAGCTTAGCTTTAGTAAGTTAAATTGGGCCTTCTACATTAGCAAGCACCACAGTGTAAGAGTTTACAGACCCTGAAAACACTACAGGGCTAAGACCCTATCCTCTATACTACAAATATTTGGTGGGACAGCAACTGCCTTTGGACTAGCTCCAGTCCCATCCATAAAACCGAATTTCCAACAGCAGTTGGAACATGTTACATCTGAAAGGAACTGGGCTTCCATTCAGAAGTCATTCTGCAGTGACAGATAAAGCCAGGTGAGTGGGGATGTTCAGGGGATGCTTCTCAGATGTTCACTTTTGAGTTGAAGGAGAATAGTGCAGACAACTACCCATTTCTCTCTTCTGGATTCAGAACAGGAAACCCCTCCAAGCCTATCAGCTCCTCCTAATGCCTGCCATTACACTAGAGGAGTACCAGTTCCCTAAGTCTCTAGAAGTTTCAACACCTTACTGGCTCTTGTGACCAGCAAGTTCCATGAATTCTGCACAGCAAATTCACTTCAAACAAATTCCTTGAGAGCTGCATTTTATCTGCAGCTATTACATGATCACTAAACCACCAAGATCCAGATGTTAAATATTTTAATGCTACATGAATTACCATCATGAGTTTTGTTGCAAGTTCCGGATGACCTAGCTAACAAATGGAACAAACAAAACCAAACAAAACCCACTCAAACCCCACCCAAACCCAAACAACAGAACAATCCCAAGCCAAAACACATCCTCAACTCTTTAGCAGCATTGCTGAGTATTACCTTTTACAAAAATCCCCCTTCCCCTTCAAACAAGCGTATTTCACCAAGTACTCTTTTTAAAATGTAAGGTCATCTTTTATGGAGAATGCTCCAATGCAGTTCAGCAAATTCCTGCTTTGTACATGCCTGTTTGTGAAAATTCGTGACTCAGGGATTCACAAACACAATCCCAGGTGCCCAAGGTCATTTAACAGATCAGAATGAAGCCAGCTTCCAAGTTTACATTGTGGGGATCACCACATGACAATTTTTATGGTTAAGTACTTCAAATAACAAACCTTTTTTAGAACACTAATGAATCTTTATCTACATTTAATATCTATCAAAACCAGTACTAACTTCAGGATTTTTTATTAAAGTAAAAAAAAAAATCTGTAAAAATATTCCAGCCCTGCTCACACATCTGCACTAGCATCACAAGTTCAGTGACCCACTGAATCAAATGATAGTTAAAAAGTTCAAGGATGTACAGAGACTAAAGCAAGTTTTGCCATCTTGTCCTCTTAAAAAAATTAATGATGCTCTTGAGGTATGTTTGGAAATGAGTGTAACTGAAACTGCAAATGTAAGAACTGAGCTGTTCGAGGACTAATGCAGCTGCTACATCAGAGAAACAGAAGCATCACTGCCAGCCCTGCCTGCAGAGTGCATTCACTGCCTCACACCAGCAGATGGAGAGCTTCACCAGCTATCTACACTCCCCTGCTGCGCAGGCAAATGAACAAACAGCACAGCTCAGGTGGAAAAAGGTTGACCTTCCAAGCATTACCGTTTCTATCAAAAATTGTCTTCACGAGTTATTTACAGGAAAGAAGTTTTATGTGAAGCATTTGCTAACTTCAATGTACTCAGCAGACTACAAGAAATATTTTCTTCTGGTATTTTGCAATTTTATATCCTCAGTATTACCTATCTGATAGCTGAAGTTGCTGTATTATCACAAGATTTTCTATTAGTGATGTCCAAAGTGTTTCACCTTCATTAATTGTTTTCAGGCAGAATCTCAAAGGCAAGAACATAAAAGGTTTGGTACACAGCATGACACTGTAGGAAGCAGGGGAGAAAACAGCCTCCTATCACAAACAGGAGGCTTACACAGCACAGCTGAGTACCTAGCTAAGTGTGGTTGAAGGTTGTGTCTCACTCTGGGTACACTGCTCCTGGCTGGAAAAGGTGACACCAGGCGAGCAGTGAGACTGTTTGCTTTTTTAATGTCTTGCTTTTGGTTTGCTTTCATTAATAAGCTGTGGAGCTCAACTCTGGTTCCTACAGCTCTAGGTAAGCAAAAATGTACTCAAGTGGAAAGTATTTCTCTTTAAAAACAACAAAAAACAACACTGCAGGAAGTTAAAGAAATAGATTTTTTTCCACGAAAAGCAAAGTCTTCTACTGTAGAGAAATATTGCTATTTGACTATCCTCCAACACTTTTATGTTTGGAAGCTTTTTCCCTTAAATAAAATTACTTGCTTCTAGCAGAGGCAATAGACTTGTGAAGTCAAATACATTTTTTACTATTTTAAACACACAAAAGAAACCACCTCATAAGCTATTTTAGCACAGCTGCAGAAAAAGAGCGAGTTAGTCAAAGCTTCCTGTGTGATAGCTAGCCCAGGACCAAGACAAAGACAGCAGAGAATGCTATGATAAAATTTTCTACACAGTTGCAAAGCTCACAGATATCCAAATTTAAATACAAGCTGTTCAGAGAGCAGGAGCAGTATTCTGATGCCTTGTACACGAAGAGGTATAGAAATTTCAAAAGGAAGGCGAAGAGTGTATAAAGTTAACAAAACACAGTTAATTCTGTTTGCCTTAGGAATCTTAGAGAGCAACAAAAATGGTAATTTAGGAGATAAAATGTCACTGTAGTCTTACAAATGTTTAAGTCCACTTGCTGATTAAAATCAGCTACAATTACAGACAACTGTTTCTCACTCCACACTTACTCATGATTTATTTTTACAAGTTGGAACATTTTACCTTGGAGTTTCTTATACTCACAACAAAAATTAAATGTCAACACCCTCCCCAGCTTCTCTGAAAATCCTCACAACTATCACAACACTTCTGACTTGTTTCTGACCTAACCTGTACAGATTTTACTGAAATCCTTTATTATAAATAATCTGATTTGATTTTTAGTGTAACCGTGAGAGCTGAAATCCCCCTCTCTCACCGACAATACCCAGGCTAGATCAGTCTGGAAGCAAACGAAGCTGTCTTTACAAGCAAAACTACAATCTATGATTAAATGCAATGAATATGTACAAACAGACACTATTCACAACATTTACAAATATGTACAACCAACAGAAAAACACAACCAAGCTCCCTGGCTTCCCCCTCCCCTGGAGGGGCTGTGCTTCTTCCCCAAGGGACCTCTCCCCACCAGCCAGAAGGACTCCCCTCCCCGCCCCAGACCCCCTGGCAGAAGGCAGAGAGTCAAGAAGCAAGAGGCTGTTACACTTAGCTTGTCAAGGTCAGTATGCAAGGGGATTATCTTCAGCCAGAAAAGAAGCAAGCAGACAGAGGCTGAGAAAGCTGAGACTAAGACACTTTGTTTTGAGTAGAGATTCTTAAACATTTCTCTCTCTCCAATGGAAGCATTTAGAATAATCATTATTTTGCTTTCTTACACCCAATAGTGATTTATTTACATTCTTTCACTTTCTCTGCTCAAACTTTGTGAAGAAAAATTAAAAAGTCTTAAAACCATCACATTTAGTATTATCATATTAATTGAACAGGTGCTGCTCGGTTATGTGAATCTAAGTGCTGACAACTTGAGTGTATTTTAATTCTTCACTATTTTATCAGCTATGCAAAACTCTTACCTGAGAAGTTAGTAACCAGATGTAAGGTTTGCCAAGCTGCTTTGCCAATTCTCATGGGGACACAAGTTTTGCACATTCCAGAATTTTTACAAGTGCATTTGCACTTCAAATTCATTCTTTCTGTCACTAAGGACTCACATGCTCCCTTAAAATCAGATTGAACACCATGTTAACAAGGTATTCAAATTAATTTGACAGAGAAAGCTTTGCCTTTATTATATCCAAAGCAGATCAGCCACTGATATTTTCTTTAAGATACCAGCTTGGAGCACATCACACTACTCTGAATTAAGGTTGTGGTACATTACCTTCATAGATTGCATGCATAATTGCACAAAGAACTTTCCCCATACTACACATTGATACAGACATATGAGTAAGCTGTCAGGTATCCCTAAAAAGGAATAGTGTGACTGGCAACAGAAGGAAATTAACCACCCACGCACACAAGGGCCTGAAACACCTCAGTACAATTAAGTTCTGATTTCTTCATGGCAGAAGTCACCAACACCACTCTGATCAACAGAGGTTTAAAGTTTCCCAGATGTGGTAGTTAGAAATTACCTCCCAAATAACCAAATGCTAGATTTACTTCTGAATAGACTCAATTGATGCCACTTCTGCAGCTGTAATGAACTCAAGATTATGCTTTGCCTGTTCTTGCCCTGTCCAGTGACTCCTACAACAAAAGGACTCCCTTTTTAGTTTAGCTTCCCTTTTCCTCCCAAGTATTTTAAGTGCTGCACAAGAGGAAATACAGCTCCAAACTGCAGAGCTGAGTGTAAGATTTCAGCTGCACCCTTAGCAATCAATCATTCTGTTTATTCAATCTGAAAGGAAAAGATATAGTAACATTAGCTTCACTAAGCAAAGGCTGGATACCCCCCAAAATACTGACTTGTGTGCTGGAGGAACTGTAGTGGGTGATTATGAAAATCAGAATAAACTGCAGGACACAGAGGAGTGTCAGAATTAATAGTTATTAATTCAGAATTATTAGTTATTAATAATTACAAATAGTTTTAAAACTTTTATTCCCTAAACCTTGCTGCTAACCTGCTCCTAAAAGCAAGAAAAAGTCCAAGTGCTTTGGGAAAATCAGCTACTATCTTAACTGCCTTCTCTGCCACAGCTATTTGTTTTGTCATTCCAAATAACTTAGAAGGGAAAACTGCTGTTTTCAGAATATAGTATACACTGCTTGGTACACCAAGGAAAATTCTATAGGAAAGACTGCATGCTTTGGAAGTATGTACTTTAGACTTATCTCACTCAACGCTACTCAATCCTAACCTACTGTTCAGCTGATCAAGAAGCCACTCAAGTCAAATAGGAACAAGTACAAAAACAAGTACAGTCAGCTTTCCAATGTAATGCACTCCACACAGCATACTTCAAGGTTCTTTGTAATATAGCAATGGAACAAGGAGGAGACGACAGGATTAATGTTAAGCCAAATGAATGTAAACAGCTACAACTATTGACTTAACCTGAATTGCATTGACCTACTTGGGCAGAAGTGTTTGTCAAGTCTGATGTCAGCTTAAGCCTTGAACCCCCTGTTTAGGCCTTCAATGGCTGTTTATGCAAGATTCCAGGTGTGTGCTTGCTCTCCTTCCTCCACCTGCAGTCACCTGAACCCACCAATCAGCACATGGTACTGCACTGGCTCAGGAGATGCACTGAAGCCTATAGCAGTCCACAAGTGTATCAGCAGGGACAAGCACGTCAGCACAGACTGCATGATCAGATGGAACCTTGGTACTTACACAAGGGCAGAATTTTGGGACCAAATGCTGAATTTCTAAGCAATTTCTTGAAATTTTTCTTAATTTGTTGTTTTTGTTGGTTTGGGGGTTTTGTTTGTTTGGTTTTTTTTGGGGGGGGGGGGGGGGCATGATAGTCTTGGTTTTGGTTGGTTGCTTGGGTTTTTTTAGACAATTTTGTTGATTGTCCAGGCAGGCACAAAACCATTATTCGTTTTCCTTACTTGGACTGTTTTCTTCTGTACTGCATTTGTTTTACTCATCTGAAATTCTGTCTACTCTCTTCACACAATGGCAAGGATCAAATGCAGAAAGAAACATTTTCCGTATTTCTGTATACGAGACCTATTTTTCAGCTATGCTGATAAAAAAGAAATAAATTCATTACCTTTTATTATGAAGGAAAGAACCCCACACGCTTCCTGGATGGAGCTTTTAATCCATAGCTTAACATCACATCCTGACTTAGTTATCCTTGCTGCTTAAGCTCTGGGCAATCAAAAAATGTTTGCAAAACAGAGGTTCCCAGGCTGCAGGAGCCCTTTCTTCTTCCAACAAAGTCTCCCACCTGTGACACCAGAAGTTTTGAATGCCTACTTCAGAGCAGAAGAGTTCACCATTTCCACCCAATATAGCTAGCAGTTTGCAACAGCGGGAGGAAAACTAGAGTACAGGATAGTTTCTGAAATTTGAAAGCATAGATCTACACCCACTAAGCAATAAAGCAGCCCTGTACTCTTCAGAGAGCAAGTCCTCAGCTGTGGTCTCTATTTAGGGTTGTGCTTATGATTCTGCAATAGTTGTCACTATGGTCACCACAACAGACCCAGCTTCAGTGTTGACATCCTAGAATACCCTCTGGCCCACAAACTGACCTTTCTTAATTATATCCTGCAAAAACTCCCTGCTGAGAAACAGGAAAGCTGTCTCACTGCCCTACTTTACTGACACATTAATCACTAGCAAAGAGTATGTTGGTCATCTGCACAAAACAATGTTCTCCCCACCTCAAACACAAAACATTCGGGGGATTTTCATACCTACAAACATTCTGCATCTAGTCATTCATGTTATGAAAAGCTTTAGATTGGGACCAAACACAGAAATATTCCTTTCTCTTAGAAGGATTTGCTACTATCTGATTTCACAGTAAGTTTTAATTTACCCAATATCTGCTCTAAAACTTATATTAAGAAATGCTGTTATTTATAAAGTAAAAAAGCCTCCATGGATGAGATGCTGATGAAATGATAATCAGCTCTGCAATAGCCTGATTAGCTCATCTTTGCAAAAGTCTCATGAAATTTGAAGCACCTGGCATTACCTGCATAGATGTTACTTGGCATGAGGCATAAAGAGTTTGCCAATTCCTGATGGGCAGTATTAATAATCAGTTGCTGCTCAGTGCTCAGAACCAGCTCCTCCTCATGTTCTTCAGCAGATGAAGAGAAGTGCTGGTAAGACTCCAGATGCTCTCAAATGCTTTGAAAAAAATCATTTTCCAAAGCAGCTAGATGCTGTTATAGCTGGTATCATCAGCCAAAAAAGGTATAAAAATTTGCTGTGTCAGTCCAGTGATAACTGTCTAAAAAAAAAGAGAAATTCTAAGTTATTTCAATAATTTCAGAGAGCACTGCTA
Source organism: Indicator maculatus (assembly GCA_013399975.1). NCBI lineage: Eukaryota > Metazoa > Chordata > Aves > Piciformes > Indicatoridae > Indicator > Indicator maculatus. The sequence goes on from VXBD01007038.1 coordinate 160,099, forward strand.
ACTGCTAAAAAAAAGTCTAAATACCTGATTGGAAAGGACAAGAATTGATATCCATGACTGTGTATGACACGGCCTGAGTGGTAGAATTACACAACTCCTGGTAACAGTATTTGATCATGAAAGAACCTGGCAGTTCTCTTCCAGCAGAGTTTTTAAAGGTCTTGGCTTCTGAGAAGTATGCCTACAGCTCTGCCTATGCCCAGACTACAACTATTTTAAGTCTGTCCGGTATAAACTAGTCAAAGACTACTGGTTTATCACAGACAGGCTGTGAGAAGGAAGAAAGATGAGAAGCTTCTCATCAGACCTAACAGACCCACAGAAACAGGAGGTACCACGTAACAGCAGCTTGCTCACTGCAAGACTGAAATATCAGGGCTTTGCAAGACAGATATGAATCAGTGATGCTTAACACATGCAGATGTTTGATATTCACTGAGTCTGCACCATGCACCTGTTTTCAGAAGAGAAACTGCTGTCTGTGCACACATATCACAGGAATTAGTGAGCTACAGTGACCAGGCTGCAAAACTCATTGCCACAACACACAGCTTTGTGCAAGGGTATTTGACAGAGAATACTCAGTTCAAGCAGGTTCATATAAGCCATGACAGTCAAATGTACCAAAGAGCTGTAGAGACGTGGTTGAGAACCAAACAACAAAAAACTTTTGGAATATCTAATTGTGTTTAGTCCGAAAAGGTGAAAGGCATTTAAGTAACAAATACTTCTGCAAATTTTAACATTACCTTAATCATAAGCCACTTAAGTCACCTTGGCAGAAAGGACACGCCAAATACTCAACATTTTAAAAACAAAACCTGTTGCTCTTCATGAAAGGAAATACTTAAGTCTGTGGTGACCAGAAGGCAACAAGCCTCAGCAAAATGTGATGGTTCTTTATTTTCAGTATCACCTTCACAGAGCAGCCAGTAACAGCTGGGTGGGGGGAGGGGAGAGGAAAGAGGGAGAATCCTCTTTCATAATGAGATACAAAGCAGGTTTAGTCCAAGAACCAAAATGTACTTTCCTCACCTTTCACCACAAATGTAATTTCTGCAGTTAACAGTTCTTAAACAGATCAAGTCAAATCTCATATAATTTTGAGTACACAAAATGTGGCTCATGACAAAATACTATTTCAGCCTGTGCTAAAGTTCAAAAGCTTATTGCATATAAACATTTCAAGCTAATAACCCACTTCCAACAGCAACAGAACAACATACTCCTGTTGCCTTTAGCAAAAGAAAATAGAAATGAGGTCAAGTGTAAAAATAGAAGATAGTTACATTCCTGACACTTGAAACCATCTTAAAGCTATGCATTTACTGCAGTCTCTACAAAAAACAAGCACAACAAAAAACCCAGGCCCAAATAAAAAACAAATATCAATTTTATCAAGCTCCAAGTGCACTAAAACCTTTTGATTTTCTGATCTTTACAAAGGTATCTGAAAGCATTAAAATTGCATGCCATGATCACAGCATAAACAACTTTTAATCCTGTCTTACCAAAATGTTTACTTTCACAGCCTGAGAATCTCAACTTTCATTTATTATGTGTCCTCTTCTGAGACACTAAATAACTAAAATTAATAATATTCACATTCTGATCCTTTTTATTATAGTCTTAAAATAGTACAGTGCAGTCCAACAGTATGTTTTGAAAAGTTACTTTATTACTTGGGGCTATAATGCTCAAGAGAGAGGAGTGAGTAAAGCCTACTCCTGCTTTCTTCTTATCTTGCTCTAAACAATGATGTAAAACTTTCACTAATGCAATCTTCCAGAAGCATCACACTGGATTCAGCAATTTTCTTCCAGTGTCACTTGTTTACTAAAACACACACACACTAAGTTATTTTCATCTTGACAAAGCAAACAATGGTTATCTACCTGCACCTGACTTTATTCTTTTTAATCCCCAAATCCCAAATCTCCAAGTGCCTCAGAGTTAGAGGTCCATATCATGATTTGCTGCATTCTCCATAAACAATATACCTTAAAATGATGTGACCCTGTCAATAAATCCTGATTTAAGATGCACACTGCTTACTTTATATGAAAGAGAGACTATCCCCCTCCTTCATGGTTCTTACCAAAGTAATCATTCATCAAAACTTTCTGAATGTACAAATCAAGCATTAACTACATCTATTTTAAATGTTTACTAATTAAGTCTCTACACAAGTACAAGTAGCCCAGAAATAAAAGATCAACTCCTTATTTTATAATTTAAAAGGTTACAGCATTAGCACTGTTCCTAATGCCTGTTCCAAAGTTTCATGCAATCATTCCAGCATTCTCCCTGTTCCTGCTGCTATTAAATTACCCTGCTTTGAGGTAACATTTCAAAGTATTACTGTTTTTAACCCTATCACTTTACTTCACACCTCTGTGGCCAGACACTAACTCCTACCACAAAATTTCAGCTGGGCTTGCAAATGATTAAACAGGTTATTTGCCAACACCTATCAAAGGTTACGCAATAAAAATCTATCCTGCAAACAGCAAAGGAGCAGGGGCACACTGAAATACCCACTGAAATACCCTGAACCACCAGTTCCCTCCACCACCACTTGTCCTCTCCAGAGCACTTTTCATACTGAGAGTTCTGACTGCTTACAAGGCTACCAGATTCACCAAGGGATGCAGGGGAAAATCATTAGTGGATTGCTCAAGTATTGTTACAGGATTTGGAGGAACTGAAGGAGGAAAGGGAGGAAGGAATCAATGTGTTTTGGAAAGGAACAACCATAGACAAATCAGGGCTACAGTGACAAAAGGAACAGGTCACCTGTGAACAGGTCATTCTATGTGTCTAGCTGTGCTCTGCCCCAAATAACCACTGTCTATCCTGTCTGCCTAGTAATTTTTTTTTTTTTTTTTTACCTTTCCCTGGAACTCTATTCAGCATGCCTGTGGGTCTACGTGACAAGTGGAGTCAGACTACAGGTCACAGAGGTCCCTGAGTCTGTGGTGCCAGCAAATGAGGAGATGACCTTTTGCATGTCAGGATGACAGGGAGTACTGAGCCAGACAAGTGAGCAAACTGGCAGAATCGCCTGGAAACCATGGACAAGGCAGACTGCCCAAGTGAGGCAACTGAAGGAGCTAGACACTAAAAAAAAAAAAAAAAAAAAAAAAAA
>VXBD01007043.1:0-19750 GCA_013399975.1 Indicator maculatus
TCACCACACCACCTCCACTCCCCCATGCTCCCCTGTTCCCCCAGCCCTGTGCCCCATGGGGTGGGAAGGGTGCTGCCCGGAGTGCCAGGGGGTTCCTCACCTGAGGGTGCCACGGCGGGGGTCTCCTGGGGCGCGGGACCGGGCAGCTCAGCGCCGTCGGGCATCTGGGACCCCCGGGAGCGAGGGCAGCGGTCTCCGGATCGCGTCCTCCGCAGCACCGACTGGGGGGCACAGGGTGGGGGTCAGAACACACAGGGGGTTACCTCTGGGGGGAGATTCGGGCTCTGGGGGCGCCCCCACCCCTCACCTTCCGGGCCAGGGGGCTGCTGGGGGCCGAGGCGCTGCTGTAGAGGCTGAGGCTGGAGCTGGAGCGGCTTGGAGACAGCGCTTTGGGGGAGGGGGACGCGGGGGTCCCTGCGCCCTTGGTGGCACCGAAGGCGTCTGAGGACAGGTAGCGCTCATTGATCTTCAGGTTGGTCCTGCCCTTCACTGCGGGGGCACAGCTAGTGAGAGCCTGGCGAGCCCGGTGGGCACCACCGACCCGCACGGCGGCACCCGGCTTCCTGCCACCGCAGACCTCCCCCGTGGGCACCTCTGCAGGGGTCGTTCTTCACCAGGAACTCGTCCAGCGCGATCCAGCCGCCGCCGACCCGCACCATCAGGGTGCTGCGCAGGATCCGCACCATGCGCAGCTGCTGCGACTCCCCGAACTGTGGGCACCAGGTGGGCACGGTCTGAGACGGGAACTGGGGGGCACAGCAAGGACCCCCACCCAGGTGTGCCCATCTGGGGCCCATCTGTGCCCACCCTGTGACATCTGGGTCCAGTGACCCCCGCGTCCAGTGACCCCCTGAGACACAAGGACGTGAGGGGCTGCAAGAGCGATCCTGGGGGCTGCCAGCTGCAGTGGTGGCAATGCTGGCATGGGCTGGCACTTACCCGGTACCTGTTGGCACTGATCTGCTCCACCTGGAAGCGCTTGGCACAGTTGCACTGGGCCACCTGCCTGTTGACCTGGGGAGGGCAGGCCAGGCTCAGAGGCATGCCACGACCCCCCAGCCCCGCCCTGGCACCACCCTGGCAGCAGGGCTGCAGTACCTCGTCCTGGATCTGGTCAGCGTCGGCACCGCGGCGCAGGGGGTCCCGGCTGGGGTGCAGGGCACTGAGGAACTCGCAGTAGTCGATGAAGCCATCGCCGTTGGTGTCAAAGATGGCAGCCACCGCTGTCATCTCCAGCACGTTGGTGGGGAACTCTGGCAGGGCAAGCGTGGCATGGCTTGGGGTTTTCAAGAGCAGTGAGTGCCAACCCCACTGCTGCGGGCAGGGGCACCTCCCACCAGCCCAGGCTGCTGAAGGATGCATCCAGCCTGCCCTTCAACACCTCCAGGGATGAGGTGTCCACAGCTTCTACAGACAACCTGTACCAGTGTCTCACCACCCTCATGGGGATTAGCTTCACCCTAATGTCCACTCTGCCCCCAGCCTGGAGCCTTCCTGACCTTCCCATGGGTAGGACCTGGCACTTGGCATTGGTCAACCTCATGCCACTGGCCTCACCCAGCCAGCCTGGCCAGGTCCCTCTGAAGAGCCCCAAAGCCCCTGGAGAGCCTCACTTGGCCATGGCAACCCTCATCCCATTGTTCTCACAGCCATCGCTCTAGCCTGGCCAGCCCAAAGCCCAGGGGTGCCCAGCCCAGCAGCACAGCCCAGCCCAGTCCTGGCACGCACTGGAGGCGAGGACGCTGGCGATGAACTGGCGCTGGCTGACGCGCCCAGCCTGCTCCCGGTCGATGCCACGGAAGATGTCGAGTGCCCGCGCCTTGCGCCGCCCGATCCACTGCACGTAGCGCTGGCGCCAGGCTCCAAAGTCAAAGTGGGCAAACTCCTCCAGCTTGGGGGGCACAGACGCAGGTTAGCAGCACCAAACCCCCCCCAGCACCTGGGGTGACCACGCTCTGCCCCACATTGAGCCCACGCTGTGCCACGTGCTCTGCCTCATAATCTGTCCCACACTGTGCACCATCTTGTGCCCACACTCTGCCCCATGCTGTGCCGCACATTGGGGCTTTCACTGCTGAACTCTCCCTGCTCCTGACACCACTGGGCTCTGCCCAGGACCCCAGCTCTGGTGGCTGCCAGGATGTGCCCAGTGCTGCCCACAGGACCCCCTGATGGGTATGGGAGGGTTCCTGGGTACTGCCTGCTCCACCCCACCCACCCTAGGGACCATCCCCATCCCTGTCCCACCCAGGGCCAGGGGGTCCCACTGGCAGGGTCTGGGCTGAGCTGGCAGTGTCCCTGCGGTGCCTGGCGGTGCCAGGGGGTGGGTACCTCACGCAGGCGCTGCTGGGCAGTCTCCAGCCGGTACTGCCGGTCCAGTGTCAGCAGCCAGAGCTGCTGCCAGCGCTGCAGGAGCTGGGCCACCAGAGGGCTCTGGGCCTCCAGCCCCCCGAGTGGCACTGCCAGCGTGCCTGCTGCCTTTCCGCTGCTGCGGCGACCTGCGGCCAGTGAGAAGGGCAGTGAGGGCACCGTCGGGCACCCCAGGGCACCGCAGGGCATGGGGCAATGGGGCCTTACGTGAGGGCAGCCGGCGGGTGGCCGGGGGGCCCAGGTCAGGGCCCAGCTTCTGCTTGCTGCTCTTAGTGACCTTCTCCACCTCAGGCTGCTTGCGGTTCAGCTCCTCCATGAAGACCTGCAGCAGACCACTGGGTGTTGAGTGCCCACCAGCCATGCCAGCATGGCCCCAGAGGTGCCTGGCTACCCCTGGCAGTGCTGGACATGGGGTTGGAGCTAGGAGGGTGGCCACCATCATAGCAGCCCTGCTGACCCCTCCCCAGGACCATCCTGTAGAGAATCATAGACCCATGGAATGTGTTGGGTTGGAAGAGGCCGCCAAGCTCATGGAGTCCAACCAGTGACCCAACACTGCCAGGGCACCACCAAAACATGGCCCTCAGCACCACATTTTCATGCTTTGGAAACCCCTCCAGGGATGGGGACTCCACCATTGCCCTGGGCAGCCTGGGCCAGACCTTCACAAGCCTCAAGGGGCAGAAATTGTTCCTCATGGCCAACATCAACCTCCTCTGGGGCAACTGAGGGTTCTTCCTCTTGGCCCAATGCTTGGCACAAGAGATCTCAGCCCAACCTGGCTCCAGCCTCCTCTCAGGGACTTGCAGACAGCCACGAGGTCTCCCCTCAGCCTCCTTTGCTGCAGGCTCCATACCTCCAGCTGCTCCTCACAAGTTCTCCAGACCCTTCCCCAGCTCCATTGCCCTCCTCTGGCACTTTGGCTGTGTACCAGCAGCTCCTGCCGTAACCTTGCTCTGGAGCTGTGGCTGTGCCATGCCCCAAAGGTGGCAGGGAGCCGAGTGAATGCCCCTCACCGTGTGCTGGGCACTGAGCTCCTCCAGCGCCTCGGCCTCTTCGGGCAGTGGCTCCTGGTCCCGCAGGCTCAGCGCCTCCTCAGCCGATGCCATCCACTCTGCCAGCCGTGCCACCTCCTCCCGCTGCACCGCCAGCGCCGCTGCCTGCACCCGCAGCCGCTCACCCTGCTGCTGCGCCCAGCTCAGCACCTGCAGCACCACCCGGCCTCAGCAGGATGGCACCCAAAGGGTGGCACCAGGAGCATGGCACAAGGTGGGCACTGGGTGTGCATGGGGCTGGCTGCTTTGCTGCCCGACCATAGGATCAGGGCTCTGGGGGAGCCACGGTCAGCCCTGCCATGGGGCTGGCACAGAGCCCCTGCCAGCAGCCCCAGTGGGTATGGGGCAGGGACGTGAGACAGGGACTGGAGACATTGCCATGGGGCAGGCTTGTGTTCCCATGGCCATGCCAGCTGCCCTGGCAGTGGGGCTGTGCCACGTCCTCAGCCCCAAGGGCAGTAGGGCCCTGGAGCAGATCCAGATCTAATCCTGGAGAGCTGAGATCCCAGAGATCCCAAATCCCAGGCAGCTGCTGGCTGGGGCTTGGTGCCAACGTGGTGAGGACTCAGCCGAACCTGCAGAAGCCATCCCAGGAGTGCAGGGACCTGGAGCTCTCCCCCCAAACCCTCAGTGTCCAAGAGCATCCCTGGCAGTGGGATCTGGGATGAGCGTCCCTGAGGTGCTGTTCTCCAGGGACACCCTCCCTGGGCTGGCTGGCATCTGGCACCACATGGGACTGAGCCACCACCATTTGGGTGACACCAGGATGAGGTAACAGGAGTGGGAGCAAAGGGATGGCCACAGCTGGCTGGGGTGGTGACTCCTGGTGGGTCACAGGGTGTCAGGGTGGGCAGGAGGAGCTGAGATGGGTCATTGGCACCACCAACCCACCTCCTGGAAGCGGCTCTTGACCACTGTCACCCAGGACTTGATGGTGACAATGGAATCAGGGTGGCAGGTAGCCAGGATCTCTTCCCCCAGTGAGGTGATGCACTCCAGCTCCAGCTCCTGGCACTGCAGGGACTTCAGCAGCTCCTGAGGGACACAGAGAGTGGCACAGCCAGGCCATGGTCCCTGACACCCACCACACACCCTGGCACCATGGGGACCAGCCTCCACTTGGGCTGGGCATACAGTGGAGTGAGCAGGGCCACCAAGCTTGGCATGGGGTGCTGGGACCCTCAATCTCCACGCCTCATGGTGCTGAGACCACAAATCTCCACACCTCAGGATGCTGAGACCTTGAACCTCCACATCTCAGGCTGCTGGAGACTCCAGCCCCTTTGCCTTGGCATGATGAGACCCAACACCCCACATCTCAGTCTGCTACACCCCATGCCCTGGCAGGGGCTAGCAAGGACCAAGTGACCCCAGCCATGGGACATCAAAGGGCAAGGATGGAGCCACCCTGGAGACAGGAGCTGGTGGGGGCTGACACCAACCTGCAGCTGGCCCTGGCACTCCTGCACGGCCTCCTCCTCCTCAGGCAAGATGCCAAACTTGAGACTTTTTTCCGACTCCGAGAGGTGACCCAGGAAGGACTGGACCAGGCTGTGGAACTCCTCTGCCTGGCACGGGCACAAGGGTGCCTGCTCAGTGCCCACCTCATAGGCCTTGAGACGTCAACCAGACCCTGAGCCCTGCTGCTTCTGGCCCTGACCCCCAGCAGCACCTCCCCATCGAGCAGGACACCCTGCAATGTGCTGCCATCCTGCCCCAGGCACCCTGCATGCGGACACACCTACAGCAGGCACCTGCAGCACCCACCCAGCTGGGCACCTGGCCTGGCACCTAACTGCAGCAGCTTGTGATATGGCCACCCACTATTTGGGCACCCCACAGAGCACCCTGCAGTAAAGCCACTCATTGCCTGGGCACCCAGGAGCACTTGCCAGTCTGGCACCCCACAGAGCACCCTGCAATGCAGCCACCCACCGTGTGGGCACCCCCAGAAGCACCCCATAGCCCAGCCATGGCCCCTGCAGAACCTCTCCAGGAGGACTCACCAGCATCAGGCCCTGACCTCTCTATCTGGGGAAGCCCTGGGTTGGTGGCTACCTCTTGGCACCCTCTGGCACCCACCTGGCGCAGGGCAGCCTCCAGCCGGGTCTGCTTGCAGACAGAGAGGGCACAGACCAGGTCCCAGCGGGCACTGAGCTCCTCCACCTGCTGCTGCAGCCACTGCGAGTTGCCGGTGCCAGCGCTGCCCCGCGGCAGGTCCCGCAGCCAACGCTTCAGTGCCCGCACGCAGCTCGCCCGCTTGCCCAGCTCCTTCTGGAACACCTGGGGACAGCCGGTGGCACAGGTCCCACCCAGCCCCCTGCCCTCTCGGCAGGTGGCACAGGCTGGGGGACACTCACCTTGTGCTTGTCCATCAGGTCAGCCACCAGGTCGCGGTGCCCACTGACAGGTGCATCCTGGCAGAGCTGGGGCTCGACGTGGCACAGCCAGTCCAGCAGTGCCCGTAGCGCCTCTGAGAACCTGCCTGAGAACAGCAGCTGCTCCTCCAGCTGGTGCTGCCTGCCAGGGTGCACAGGCAGTGCCAGCTCAGTGCCACGGCACAGCATTGGTCACCCCATGGTGGTCCCATGGCTGGGCACTGACACTGGCTGACCAACAAGGGGCTGGGGAAGGGGGTCCCAGGCAGGCAGCGGGGTGTCCATGGAGGATGATGCCAGGGCACCTGCCCAGGAGCCATACAGCAAGCAGGGCACAGAGTCCCATCCTGTTCCATTCTATCTCATCTCCATCTCACCCTCATCTTCATCCCTGTCCCAGCCTCATCTGCATCTCCATCCCACCCTATCATTATCCCACCCCCATCCCCACCCCATCACAACCCATCCCATTCCCATCTAGTCCCATCCCATCCTCATCTTCACCCTTACTCCATCCTATCCCATCCCCATCTCATTCTACCCCATCCTATCTCCCATCCCATCATATCCTGTCCCATCCCCATTCTCATCCTTGCCCATCCAATCCTCATCCATCCCATCTCCATCCCATCCCAACTCCATCCTATCCCATCCTCATCCATCCCATCCCCTCCCATCTCCTGCCCTGCCCACAGGCGCCACTGGTGCCACCTCTCTGCAGCGTGGGCACAGAGCCCATCCCATCGCTCCTTCAGCTCCCCCAGCAACTCCTCCAGTGGCTGCAGGTCCTGTTGGCACCGTGCCCGCTCCCGCAGTGCCCTCCCACTGCGCAGAGTGGCCTCCAGCACTGGGCGCTTGGCACGCAGAACCTTCTGGAATGCCTGCAGAAGAGACACTGTTGGGACCTACCCTGACACCTGCACCCATCCCCTGGAACCCGTACCCCAATGTCACCTGCACCCATCCCCTGGCATCTGCAGCCTCTGCCACCTGCAGCCCCCCAACATCAGGCCATCCCACCAGGAGATGGAGACCTCCTCCTGGCCTCCACCTTGTGCTGGTCCTGTTGGACCCTGATTGCCTGGCCCTTGACGTCCTCCTGCTCTCCACATTCTGCTGGGCCAGCTGGACCCTGATCTTCTGACCCCTGATCCAGTTTGCCCCTGATGTCCTCCTGACCCCCACCTTGGTACAGCCAGCTGGCCCTTGACTTCCTCCTGGAAGCCTACCTTGTGCTCAACCAGCTGGTCCTTGATCTCCTCCTGGCTCATGCCTGCATCCTGTGGTACCTCCAGGCTCTGCTCCACCTCATCCATCCAGTCCAGGAGCAGTCGCCGGGACTCGCTGAACTGCAAAAGAGGGGACAGGCTCTGGGGGGTCCTTGTGCCCAGCACAAGGTCTAGGGGCTCCTTGTGCCCACTGCAGGGCCTGGATAGGGAGGGTTCTTGTGCCCAGTACGGAGTCCTTGTGCCCAGTGCAAGAGCAGGAGTGACCAGGGTGACTTGTCTGAGGAGCCACAGTAGACACCCACAGGGCCCCATGGCCCAGGTGCCCCCATGGCACCACCTGTGGTCCCCATGCTGGAGCCGTGTGGTCCCAGCAGGACCCACATCCCTGGCACCGCATCCCTGCCACTGCATCCCTATCACTGTGCCCTCATACCTGCTTGGCACGCTTGCGGGCATCCTCCAGCTGTGCCCCACGCTCAGCTGCCCGCTGCAGCACCTTGCCCAGCCGCTCCCTGGCACTCAGCAGCAGGTTCTGGATGACAGCTCCGTCCTGCCTCCTGCTGAAGTCCCTCAGGCGGGCAGCCACGGCCTCCAGCCCTGCCAGCTGCTCCCCATGGGCACTTGCCTCCTTCAGCAGCGCCTGTGGGGAGAGGGCACCACAGGGCATGTGGTGATGGCAGCAGGGTGGGACAGGTGAACCCCAGCACAGCCTGTGTGGAGCTGACTTGCTCCATAACCACCATGGGAGAGATGTTCCACCAGAAGCACTGGTGCCATGCAGGACCTCATCAGGGAGAGCCCAGCCCCATGGAGAATCATGAATGAGTTGGGGTGGAAGAGGCCTCCAAGCTGGTGGAGTCCAACCATTGACCCGGCACTGCCAGGGCACCACCAAACCCTGGCCCCAGCAGCACAGCTCCTATGGCTATCCAGGGATGGGGACTCCACCACTGCACTGGGCAGCCTGGGCCAGTTCTGCACAGGCCTCAAGGAGCAGAAATTGTTCCTCATGGCCAAAGTGAACCTCCCCTGGAGCAACCTGAGGCTGCTTCCTCTTGGCCCAGTGCTTGACTAGGAAGACCATCGTCACCCTTCTCCTGCTGGTCACACTAGGGCTGATCCAGGCCAGGAATCACCTCTGCTGTTGGGTGTGGGGACACCTGGGTGGTTGTTGGGATGGTGGCACCCTCTTGGCATGTCCCAGACTTGCCTTATGCTCCTGGATCTGCTCAGTGACAGTGTCCAGGACGAAGCTGGGTGGAGCAGGGGAGCCCAGGAGCTCCTCAGCATGAGCCACCCAACGCAGCAGCTCCTGTGCGGTGCCGTGGAACTCGGTGGTGACCGTCAGCCCCTCAGCCAGCTGCTCCTGTGGGGGACACAGGGGTGACCTCATCGGGGAACCACTTGCGCTGGAAGAGGCCTCCAAGCTCATGGAGTCCAACCAATGACCCAACACTGCCAGGGCACCACCAAACCCTGGCCCCAGCAGTACAGCTCCTATGGCTATCCAGACATGGGGACTCCACCACCGCCCTGGGCATCCTGGGCCAGACCTGCACAAGCCTCAAGGGGCAGAAATTGTTCCTCATGGCCAACCTCAGCCTCCCCTGGGGCAACCTGAGGCTGCTTCCTCTTGTCCCATTGAGAAGATCCCCCAGAAGACTTGAGAGCAAGCCTTCAGCTGGACTCCTTGGGTTCCTCACCATGGTGATATTCTCCCCAGGCCCTTCAAATCCACAACCTTTGGAGTTTGTTCCTCATCCCTCTGGGTCCCCCTGGCCCAGCTGGTTCCTGCAGATCCTGGTGGGCCACCTCCCGCTGTGGGACCCCCAGCACACACCTTCCTGAGGCGGGCCTGCTCCTGCACGCTGTCCCACTTGGTCTCCAGGAGGCGCAGGCGGTGTTGGGTGCCACAGGACCTGGTGGGGCAGCCAGAGGCCAGCAGGCGCTGCAGCCGTGCCCGCACCTCCCCGTACCAATCCTGCTTGGACTCCAGCACCCGGCACAGCTCCTGCCACAGCACCAGCACTGTCACATGTGCACAGGGACAAGGGGAAGGCAGGGGGTGGGATGGGTGGTGGGCTCAGCAGTGTGGTTGGCACAGCGCTATGGTGGCACCTCAGTAGGCTCAGAGCTATGGTGGGCTCAGTGTTATGGTGACATTGTGGTGGGTTCAGCGCCATGGTGGCACCATGGTGAGCTCAGTGCAACAGTAGGGGAGTTGGGATGGAGTGGGATGGGGCCAGGTAGGGCTCCTGCTCTGTCTCAGGGAATCTGGAGGGGCACAGAGGGGGTCTAGGAGAGGATACAGGAGGCTCCTGGCACCTGGGTGCAAAGAGGAGTGCCTTTGGGGCACAAAGTGAGCCTTGGGGACACCACAACGCTCACCAAGTGCGCGGTGAGTGTCTCTTTGGTGGTGTCTGGGTGGCCCCACACTGGCTTGGAGAAGAAGAGTTGCAGCTCCACCTGCTCCAGCCACTGCAGCAGCTCTGTCATCTCCAGCGTGATGTCCTGGACCTGGGGACACCACAGGGGCTCCGCTCAGTGCCACAGCAGCACTGTGGTGGGCTCAGCACCATGGTGAGCTTGCTGCCATGGCTGACCAAGCACCCTGGCACCCCGCGGTGCCCGTGCCCATACCTGGCTGAGGTTGTTCTCCAGCTCCAGCTGGCGGCTCTCGGTCTGGCTCAGCACCAGGTCCCAGCGTTGGCGCAGCTGCTGCAGCCCCTTCCGCAGCCCCTCCTCGCCGTCGCCCAGGCTGCCCAGCAGCAGCCCCTGCCCGGCCTCGCTCACTGCCTGCACCGTGCGCGCATGGCACAGCACATCGTTCCGCAGCACCTGGGCACGGGCACACCTGGCATTGGGCACCCGCCTTGACCCCTGCCAAGCCCAGAGCCCCACCATGCCTCTGCTGCCTACACCAAGGCTGGCACCACAGTACTGGCAGGCACGCGGGGACGGGGACCTGGGAGCATTGTGCCAGAGACAATGTCACCAGGGATGTCCCAGTGCCAGCACCATGCCGCTTGTTTTTAGTGTGGCACAAGAGATGTCCCAGCACTGGCGACCTCCTGGATCTTGTTACTGGCATGGAACTGGAGATGCCCCAGTCCCAGCACTCCCCTGGCTTTTATCCCCAGCATGGCACTGGAGCCAACCCAGTGCCACCAGTTCCCTGGCTCTTTTCCCCAGCATGGTACCAGAGATGCCCCAGTGCCAAGTCCAGCACCCTGGTTCTTGTCCCCAGCATAGTATCAGGGACAACCAAGTGCCAGGGCTACCTTGGTTCTTGTCCCCAGCATGGCACGGGGCTGGTGCAAGGCATCAGCTTTGCCATCTGTGGCAGAGAAGTTGCCAGGATGGGGCGGGAAGGCTGCCAGTGCCACCCCCTGAGCGCTGCTGGCATGTCGCAGCAGCTCGCCTGCGTCAGCGGCGGCTCCAGCATGCCTGGGCAAGGGGCTGTGGCGCTGGGCAAGGTGGGGCTACCTCATTCCTTTCATGGTGTCACCAGGGAGGGGACACATTCCCATGCCTGCCCCAGCCACGGCCTGCCCCAACTGATCGCCATCCCCCTGGGCATGATGCCAGGAGGGTGCCAGGAAACTTCCTGCAGCAAAAGGACCAGGACTGAGACCTCCTGTGGGATGGGGCACAGCAGGACCCTGTTCTGCTCCCAGGCTAGAAAGGTGGGAACCTCCTGAGGTTCAACAGGACAAAGGGAGGGTCCTGACCATGGGGAGGGGACAACAACTCCCTGCCACAGTCCAGGGCAGAGGGGGAACTGCTGGGAAGGAACTGGGAGTGCTGGAGGGAAACAAGGTCCCCATGAGCCAGCAAGGTGGCCAAGAAGGCCAAGGGTCTCCTGGGGACATTCAGCAGAATGTGGCCAGCAGCACAAGGGAGGTTCTCCTGCCCCTCTGCTCTGCCCTGCTCAGGACACAGCTGCACAACTGGGGACAGTGCTGAGCTCCCCAGTTCAGAGACTGGGAACTACTGGACTGAACTACTGAAGGTTGGGAAGCTGCTGCTGAGAAGACTCTGAGGGCTGCTTAGCCTGGACAGGAGGAGACTCAGAGAGAATCTTCTCAACATCTGCAGGGTAAGGGGCAAGGGGCTGGGGCCAGACTCTTGCCAGTGGTGCCCAGGGACAGGCCAAGGGGCACCAGGTACAAACTGGAAGCCAGGAGGTTCCCTCAGGAGCAGCCTCTTGGCTTTGAGAGTTCCGAGCCCTGGAGCAGGCTGCCCAGAGAGGTTGTGGAGTCTCCTTGTGTGGAGAGCTTCCAAAGCCAGCTGGGCATGGGGATCCTGGGCATCTGCTGTGGGTGACCCTGCTGGAGCAGGGGGGCTGCAGTGGGTGAGCCCCAGAGGTGGGTGCCCACGCCACAGCTTACCCTGTGCTTGGCCAGTTCGATCTCGCAGCTCTGCAGGTCCAGGCTCAGCAGGGTCGGGCCCCGCAGCTGCTCCCCGGTGTGCCCCAGCCAGCGCAGGAGCTCCTCCAGCTGGTGCTGGAACTGGCCCAGGCCCAGCAGCGCCGCCTCCAGCTGGTGCTGCCCAGGCCGGGGGGAGAGCGGGCACCAGTAGGTGGGAGCCCTGGCAGCCCAGTGCTCACGTGGCACCCACCCAGTGCCCACCCCACACCACGCACCCATCTGGCACCCTGTGCACCCAGCACCCGTGTGGCACCCCTGCCACTGCCCCAGTGATCACCCAGCACCCACATATGGCACCCCATATACCCACCCAGTACACACAGGGCATTCTACACCCCCCCTCCAGCACTCACCCAGCACCCACATATGGCACCCCATATACCCACCCAGTACGCACAGGACACTCTACACAACCCCCCAGCACTCACCCAGCACTCACATATGGCACCCCATGTAACCACCCAGCACCCACTGGGCACCCCACACCCCCTGCCATGCTAGTAGCACACCTGGCTGACAGCTCGGGTACCACCCTGTGCCCAGGCCAGCAGCACCCACCCCCGTACCTGCCTGCTGACCACTTCCTCCTCCAGCCGGTCCCAGCGCCGCCGGAAGTCACCCAGTGGGGACGGGGCATCCCCCTGCCCCGTACCAGCTGTGCCCACCTGGTGCTGCAGGCTCTCCACATCCACCTTGCACTGGTACAGCTCCCGCTTGAACTCCTGTGGGCAACTGGTGAGAGGAGACCCCTCCCAGCCCCGCTCAAGGGACAGGGTCTGCTGTGCCAAGGGGCATGGCATGGCATAGCATGGCACAGAACGTGGCAGAGCTGGGTCTGGTTTGGCATGGCATGGCATGGCAGAACTGGGTCTGGCACATACTGCTTGGTTTAATAGGCACAGCATGGCATGTCATGGCACAGCTGTGTCTAATTTGGCTTGGTATGCATGGCACAGCATGGCACAGATAAGTCTGACATGTACCGCATGGTTTACATGGCACAGCATGGCACAGCTTGGCAGGGGTGCCTGGTCCCAGAGCTCCTCCTCGTGGGGAGCTGTGCCCGCTCTGGGTACCTCAGGGGCAGGACTTGGCCAGCCAGCACCCACCACGGGGGCACTGTCCCTATCCCACCTTGAGCTCTGCCAGCTGCTGCTGCACCATATCCAGGTCCCCTCCAACCAGGAACTCATCTGCCACGCGCAGCTCGCCTGCCTCCAGCCACTCCAGCAGCCGCTGTGGAACACGGGCACCATGGACACCCTGGGCACCGTGGCCTCAACCCTCTGCCCATCCTGCTCCACTTGGGCTCCCAGGTGCCAGGCATGCCAGCCCTTCCAGGATGACAGTGTTCTGGGGGCATCTGGCAGCCCCACCGAGAGGCCTGAGGATGTCACACTGGCACAGGACACTGGTGCCACTGCCCCCAACCCCACTGTTCCGGTGCCCCTGTGCCCATCCAGCGCCCCCTTGCCACCTGCAGTGCCCCATTGTCCCCAGCCTCTTGTTCCACTACCTCACTATCTCACCAGCCTGTGCCCTGCCAGCCCCAGTGCCCCCCACCTCCTTACCTCATTGCACGCTGCCAGCCCAGTGCTCACTGCAAGCTCCACTGCTCTCCTGCCCCATGGCCCCCCTGCCCTGCCAGCCCAATGCCCATTGCCAGCCCCACTGCCCACTCCTGCCTGTGGCCATGCCCACAGTGCCCACTCAGCCCCTGGTGCAGGGACAGGAGGGTGATGCTGGGGGGTTGTGCCCCTCTGTGGATGTCTTCCCTAGCACTCCCAGTGCCCACCTGCATGGTGTCCTGGTAGGTGACAGTGGCCTGGAGCTGCTCCTCAAGGCGGGCAAAGCGCTCGGTCCAGGCCTTGTTCAGGCTGTGCCAGGAGGAGTAGAGCTGCGGCCGGGCACGGGGTCAGGGCACAGGGTCAGAGCACCGGGCATGGGGTCAGAGCATGGGGGCCAGTGGCACAGGGCACAGGACTGGGCACTGGGTATGGGGGTTAGGTACAGGGGACACCAACACTGCAGTCAGGGCACAGGAGTCATCAGCACCAAGCACAGGGCTGGGCATGGGGGTCAGGAGTACTGGGCACAGTCGCACCAGGCAGGGGTCAGGGCACAGGACTCAGTGGTGTCCCATAAGGGTCAGAGCACAGGGATCAGTGGCACTAGGCACAGGGGTTGGTAGCACCATGCAGGACAGTGGGTGAGGTAGGTGGGCACCAACAGAGGGTGCACAAGCCAGCCAGTGCTGCCAGGGGTGCAGGGGATCATGGGCACCGATGCAGAGCGCAAGGCCTGGCAGAGCCACTGTCCTTTCTGTGACGACATGAGCCTGGCACAGCCACCCTCCACCCTGGGCACACCAGGTCTGGGGTCATGCCCACCCTTTCCACAGGCACACTCCAGCCCTGCCCCTGGACACTGGCCCTTGCCCCATGCTGTGCCGATGCCTGCTGGCACTCACCTCGTCCAGGCTCTTGGTGACATCGGGCTTGTCGGGGTCCCCACAGGATGCCATCAGCTCCACACCCAGGGTGCCCAGCGTGTCCAGCTCACCCTGCAGCGCCTCGATCTCCTCCCGCAGTGCCTGTGGGCACCATGCAGTGTGGCACTGCCCATGCTGCGGGGCTGCCCATGCCGCGGGGCTGCCCATGCCGTGGGGCTGCCCATGCCGTGGCACTGCCTTTGTCATCAGGCTGCCCAGGCTTTGGCACTGTACATGCCATGGGGTTGCCTATGCTGTGGCATTGCCTGTGCCGTGGCATTGTACATGCCATGAGGCTGCCCATACCACAGGACTGCCAATGCCCTGGCACTGCCTACACTCTGGCACTGCCCAGCAAGCCTGCTCCACAGCCGTACCTGCATGGTGCGGAGCTGGGCACGGATGGCCTCAGGCTCACCACCAGCCTCCTCCAGCCCCAGAACCAGCTGCTGGGTGTCACTGAGGGTCAGTGCCAGCTCTGCCAGGCCATGCCAGAACCGCTCTGCCAATGCCAGCAGCTCCCGCAGCCGCAGTTCCTGCTCCTGGCACCGGCCCTGCAGACAGCCCCACTGTGCCCTCAGCTGTGCTGCCCGCTCCTGGATCCCTGCAGGCATGAGAGAGACGTGGCTCAGCCTGGCACCCAGCCTGGCACTCAGCACCCTGGCATGGCCCCAAGCAGGGACGTGGCCCCACCAGGATGCCCAGGATGCTCTGCCAGGACATGCCTGCCCCTCTATGCCATGCCACAGTAGTACCTGTGGCAGCAGCCTCAGCATTAGCTGCCTGCATGGTAGCCAGCAGTTCACTGCCCTGTGCCTGCACAGTGTCCAGTGCCACTCCCAGCTTCTCCAGCTCGCCCAGTGCCAGGCTGTTCTCACGGAGCTGCTCCCGCAGATGGGCGGCATCACCACGGGCACCAGGCTGGCACTGTAGGCGGCTCTGCAGCCGCTCCAGGCTCTCCAGCAGCAGGTCCATGCGCTCTGTGAGCTGTGGGTGACAGGTGCCCACGGTCAGCGGAAGCCCAGGGGATGCCAACCAAGGACTGCTGTGCCCATGCCAGGCCATACCTGGCTGTAGCGTGGCAGGGCATCATCCAGCAGGGCGGCTGCCTGGCCCACGCGCCCACGGAGGTGCCCGTACTGCTCCTCTGCCTCCTGGCACCGCTGCTGGAAGGGGGCCACCTGCTCGGGGCTCAGCTCTGCCAGCTGTGCCACCACCCGCTGCAGCTTCCCCATCACTGGTCGGTGCTCAGCGATGGCCTCCCGCAGGCACTGTGGGCACAGGTGGGCACATTGGGCATGCATGGGGACAGGATGAGTTCCTTGGTGCTGCTCTGGCTCTGCACCTAGCCCAGTGGCCCCCATGGCAGTGCCACCTCTGTCCTGTCGCAGGTGGCATGCCGCACTGGCACTGCTTTGTTCCCATCCCCGAAGGCTGGCATGGAGTGTCCCTGCCTTTGCCATTGCTGCGTCCCTGCATCTGCTTCACCCTCCCCATGTCCCTGCCACCACCACATCCCCGCTGTCCCCATGCCCCTGCCTTTGCCACGTCCCCACCCTTGCCACATCCCCACCACCCCCCCATCCCTGCCACCCCCTCTGCCTCCCCCATGTCCCAGCTTTGCCCATTACCACGTCCTGCCACCACCACGTGCCCACACCCTGACCTGCAGCAGTGCTTGCTGCTCCCGGAAGGCCTCGTAGCCACTGGCGCTCGGTGCCAGCTGCATGCCCACGTCCCGTGTCTCCTCCAGCCAGGGCCAGAGCTCATCCAGCGCCTCGCTGAACTGTGCCAGCAGGTGCTGGGCCTGCTCCAGCTGCAGGGCACTGGCAGCGCTGCGCTGGCACAGCTGCTCCACACCCTCCCGCAGTGCCTGCACTGACGGCTGCCCATGGACAAACAGACAGGTCAGCAGGGATGACACAGCCACGGCAGGGCCCTACCTGGCACCCATGGTGCAGCTCACCTGCAGGTGCTGGCGCAGGGGCTCAGGGCAGGCAAGCAGCAGCGGCTCTGAGACCCCCAGCAGGCGTTCGACCAGCGCCCGGTGCTGCAGGACCTCAGCCGAGAGCAGCTGTGGGCAAGTGGTGGGCACTGGGTGCTGGGTACAGAGCTCTGGGTGCAGGGTGCTGCAGCAACCCTGGCACCTCCAACTTGGGGATCACTGCAGGAGCCTAACAGAGCAGGGACCCAGCACTGGTGTCCCCAGGGAGCTCTGGGCACTTTTTTGGGTGCCAGAAGGTGCCCCCATCCGAGGGCAGGGCTCCAGACCCACCTTCTGGTCAGCAAGCTGGGCACAGAGGGCGCTGGCATCCAGCTGCACCCGGCTGATGTTCTCCAGGCGCTGCCCAAGTGCAGCTGAATGGCAGAGCTGGGCCTCCAGGACCTGCTGGAACTGTGGTGTGGAGCAGCTGTCAGCTGCAGGCACTGGGGTGGCATCACCACGACACCAATCCTCCTGGTGCACCCAGTGCTTGTTACCACGGCACTGAGGTGGCAGCACTGGGACATAAACCCTCCCTGTATGCCCACTGCCAGGTATCATGGCACTGGGGGTGCCCCATCTGGCCATGGATCCTGCTGGTGAAGCCACTGCCCATTATCATGGCACCTCCTGCCACAACCCAGCAAGTGCCACCTAGCCAAGACCTCCCAGACACAGCCATGGGCAGGGGGTGACGGTGCCCAGGTGCCCATCCCTCACCTTCTCCCTGTGGCTGTCGCTGACCAGGGCTTTGTGCCCGCTGTCCCAGGTGCCCAGCTCGGTCTCCATTTGGCCCAGCCAAAGTGCCAGCTCCTCAGGGGCAGTGCCCAGGCGGGAGGATGCCTCCAGGGCCTGGCGCAACCGCTGCTCGGCGTCAGCACTGCTCTGCCCGGCGATCAGGTACCGCATCCGCAGCGCCTCCATCTTCTCCTGTGCCAGCTGCGCCTCCTCCCCTGTGCCCACCATGTCACCATGGCACTCACCCTATCCCCACACCCCACCCCTGGACACAGCTCTGCTCCCTCATCCCCCTCCGTGCGAGAATTCAATGCCCTGGCCACCAGTGCCCACCCCACCATGTCTGTGATGCCCAACAGGTCCCTCACAGCCCCTCTCCATCCCATGGGGCGCTGCTATCCAACCACATGGGCTGCATCCCATGGAATGCTTAGGGTGGAAGATGCCTACAAGCTCATGGAGTCCTATCACTGACGCAGCTCTGCAGGGCACCACCAAACCATGGCCCTCAGCACCACAGCTCCATGGTTTGGAAACCCCTCCAGGGGTGGGGACTCCACCACTGCCCTGGCCAGCCTGGGCCAGGCCTGCACAAGCCTCAAGGGGAAGAAATTCTTCCTCATGGCCAACCTCAAAGTGCCCTGGGGCAACTTGAGGCCAATTCCTCTTGGCCCAAGGATTGGTATGAGAGATCTGAGCCCCACCTGGCTCCAGCCTCTGCTCAGGCACTTGCAGAGAACCACAAGGTCTCCCCTCAGCCTCCTTTGCTGCAGGCTCCACACCCCCAGGTCCCTCAGCTGCTCCTCACACATTCTCCCAGACCCTTCCCCAGCTCCATTGCCCTCCTCTGGACCTGCTCTAGCCCCTACCATATCACACCAAGCTCCCACAGCCCCCCTCCAGAGAATCCCAATGGCACTCGATGTCAAAGGTGCCCTGGGTGCTGGCACACCTAGCACACCACATCCCTCCCTTCCCTCCCGTGCCCCATGGTCCCCAGACAGTGCCACTCACCTGTCACCAACTCCAGCACCTGCTGCCCACTCTCCAGGGCACCATCCAGCTCCCGAAGCCGCCCACGGATCTCCCCGCACAGCACCTGGCCAAGAGTGTCCCATGGCACCAACACTTCACCCATGGGTGCCCTCATCCCCACCACCACCCTTAGTCTTCTCAGTGGCCCCACTCCTGCCACCCCGTCTCTACTGTGACCCACTCAGCCACCCTGTGCCACCCTATGTGCTCATGCCCACCCCATGCCTACCCATTCCCCACCTGGGTTTGCTGGTGGGCGTCCTGCAGGCGGCTGAGGCAGCCATTGGCACGCCAGAGCTGTGCCAGCTGCCGCTCTGTGGATGCCAACCACTCCTGGAAGGAGTCCACGGCCTCCTGGAAGGTGTGGGCCTTAGGCAGGATCCTCTCCAGGTGGCTATACCTGTACCAGGGCTGGGTGAGCTGGGCAGGGCCATGGCTGGCAAAGCCCTGCTCCCCACACCACCAGTGCTGAGCAGACAGTCTCCACGCCGGCAGCTCCCCCACCCAGCCCTGGCAGCGCCAGGAGCTCCCCAAAGTGCCCCAAGCTGAGGGTCCCACTCCATCCTGGCAGGCTGTGCCAGCCCCAGTGCCCCTCCGTGACCCACCAGCTGCCCATGCCTGCCCTGCATCATTCTGCCAACTGGCATGGCCATGCAGGGCACCCAGCCACACTGCTCCAGCCCCAATGGGGCTCTGGTGAGCTCCCATCAAAGGGTCAGTGCCCACCCCAATGCCCCACAGCCTTGTGCCAGAGCAGTGGCAACCCTGGTGAAAGTGGTCTGAGCCCTGACCCACCTGGCTTCAGCCTCCTCCATCAGCTTGTGCCACTTCTCCCTGAGGCCAGAGAGGCTGCTGCTGCCCTCAGGCACCACTGTGCCAGGGCCATGTGCCAGCATGCCAGGGCCATGTGCTGCTGGCACAGCTCTGTCATGCAGAAGCAGCTCCACGCGTGGCCTCCGCTCCTCCAGCAGCCGCTTCAGGAGCTGTGGGCAGTGAGAAGGGGGCTGTGCCAAGGAACCCCTCCCTCCCATGCCACCCTGCCACAGCCCCGGCAGCCCCAGCCCCATAATCCCCAGCATGGGAGGGATGTGCCAGCTGAGATCTGCTAACCTTCTGCTCCTCCAATTGGGCCTTGGCCACCTTCGCCTCAGCTGAGGGCGGCTTCTGGTTGCCCACCAGCTCCTCCATGTCTGTCACCCAGGCCAGCAGCTGCTCCACTGAGTCCTGGCCTTGCTCTGTGATTGTAACCTCCTCTGGCACAGCCACAACCTGTGTGGACACCTGCAGAGAGACCTGGCTGAGCCGCCTGGCTGAGTGGCAGGCAGCTGTGGGGCCGCAATGGGCTCATGCCTCCACTGTGCCCTGTCCGGGTGGCAATGCCAGGGACAGAGGGTCCCAGACCCTGTTCACCCCATGGCAGGGCTGTGCCAGGACCACATCCCCTCCTCTGGCACCCAGCTAGACCTCAGGAGGGTGCTAGGAGTTCATGGCCCTGTGTCAGCCCCAGCTGAGGGGGACAATGGCACAGACCTGCTGTTGGGGACAGCCACGCTGGCACCACAGTGGCATGATGCTGGCATGATGCTGGCACTATGCAGGCACCATACTGGCACCACACTGGCTGGCACCATGCTGGCACAGCACCCCCACCAGGTCCCACCCATCACGCTGGTGGCGAAGGCCCCTGCTCGGCAGTCACCTCGTTGGTGCTACTGTGCCCGGCGCGGCCACTGGCCAGGTGCCCGGTGGTAACGGTGACGGTGCGGGTGAGCAGGGCCTCGCCGCCGCGCTCGCCCAGCGGGTACTGAGTCACCTCCACGATCTCCGTCACGATGGTCTCGGTCACCTCAGTCACCTCGGTCACCTCCCGCGTGGTGAGAGGCTGCCAAGGCCAGGCGCCACGGGGGGCACTGCTCCGGGGAGGAGTCCAGGTCGCCCCCACCACCTGCCCCGGCGCCGGCACGCCAGCTGCGCTCCCGTTCTGCACCGACACCTCGGAGCGGCTGCGCCGCAGCACGGGGCTGCTAGCTCGGCTCTGCC
>VXBD01007043.1:29846-50405 GCA_013399975.1 Indicator maculatus
GGGGAAAGGGGAAAAGGGGGAAAGGGGAAAAGGGGGAAAGGGAGAAAGGGAGAAAGGGAGAAAGGAAGAGGATAAAAAGGAGAAGAGTAGAAGAGGAAGAGAAAAAGAGGAGCCTGGATTGACAGAAGCTGCCCATTTTCTACTCCCTGGGCTGCCAGGGGTCCCGTGCCCCCTACAAGCTCTGAGGGTCCCTCATAAGGGTCAGAGAACGTCATGGTGCAGCGTGCACACGGGGCTGGGCAGCGGCTGGGCTCTAACCCACATATGGGGCCAGGCTGGTTTGGCAGTACTGGCAATGCCAGGCTGGTTTGGCAATGCTGGCAGTGCCAGGCTCGGGCTTTGGCAGGCACCTGTCAATTCAGGGTACCAGGTCAGTGTGAGGGCCTGGTGCCGGGCACCTCCCAGATGCATGGACAGACAGACAGGCAGCAGCCAGAATGGCCACTGGCCTGTGGGCACACGGGTGGGCAGAGCCAAGCAAGGCAACCATGCCCTGGTGGGCAGGCGGATGGGCGAGCAGGCTGGCAGAGGTGGTGGTGGGCACAGAGCGAAGCCCTTTGGTGGGAGAAGCAGCGGCAGGAACCAGTGCGCGGCACGGAAGCCCCGGGCAGAGCCAGCGCCAGCACTTACGGTCGCGGCACTGGCCCAGCCATGGAGATGTGCCAGGGAGGCCAGGGGGCAGGGACCCCCCCTCAGTATGGAGGAAAGGGCCAGGAGGCAGCACTGGTGTCCAGTGCCAAGCAGCAGGGAGTTGGTGGTGGCCTCCTGCTCCTTCATCGTGTTGGCTGTGGTGTGCCATGGGACAGGGGCTGGAAGACAGGAGCTGTGGGGCAGGGGCTGCAGGGACAGGGGCATCTCCTCCATTGTCTTCTCCTCCGTCTCCTCCTGGTGCAGGGTACAGGGCTGGCAGGTTCCTGGCGGCAGCTGGGTGGTCATGGCACACGGAGGAGCGCTCCTGGTGGCTGCATTGGCGGGCTGCGCTGTGCGGAGGGTGAGGGTGTCCCTCGGCCCCTGGTACCCAAACCCAGCCAGAAGAACCCTTAATTAATTAATTCATTAGTCAAGTCTTTTTGGTTAAAGTTGAGGCACTGCTTTGGAAGAGGAGAAGGTTCTGAGTTCATTAACACGAGTGGTTAGCCATCGGCATTGGCACATGCGGAGAGGGAGCGGTGCTGCTTCCTCGGGCAGGGATCAGGCCACGGGCAGCAGGCACCCACAGAGCCCCACATGTTCCCCGCTTGTCCCTCGCCCGCAGCTCAGCAGGGGAAGCGAGGCGAGGGCAAGTTTGGCCACCGGCTCTGCCGCACTCTGGGGACCCGCGGCGTATCGGCGCCCAAAGCTGGAGGAGGAGTAGGAGGAGGAAGAGAAGGTCATGGAGAAGCCAGAGCCAGTGGCATCGAAGCTGCCACGCCGGGAGCCCGAGCGGGAGCCAGTGCGGGAGCCGGTGCGGGAGCCCGCGGCGGAGCCAGCGCTGCTGAGGTTGTAGGGACTGTAATAGCCCTTGCTGGACTGTGAGGAGGCCTCCAGCAGCCGCAGGCCCGTCCCATCCTCAATCATGCTGCGCTCCATGGCGTCCTTGTAGGAGATCTTCAGCTTGGTCTTGGGGCAGGTGAGGTACTTGGAGTAGGTGTTGACATCGCGCAGCTTCTGGGCTGTGCGTGCGTCAATGGTGCCCTTCTGCAGCGCCTCATCCAGGGAGACACGGCCAGGGGCGTCTGGCTCGATCAGCCCCCCCGTCAGGTACTGCACCTCCAGGAACCGCTGCCCAGCCTCGTAGTAGAGCCAGCCCTTCTTCAGTGCCTGTGCCGCAGACATCTTCGTCTTGGTGCGTGGGTCCTCAAAGCCATAGAAGGCCTTCTGCGCCAGGTTGATGCGGTCCACCATGATCTTGTCCACCAGGCCCTTGGCAAGGGCATCAGCAACCGAGCACCTGTCACCGGTGTTGGGGTCGATGATGCCCCCGGTGCAGGCCTGGGCCTCCAGCAGCCTCTGCCCTGTGATGTTGTCCACCAGGTTGCGCCGCATGGCCTCGGTAATGGACACCTTCTCCAGGGTGTCCGTGTCCAGGATGCCAGCCACCGGCCCAGTCTCCTCGGTTGGGTCGCTCCACACGGAGATGGGCGTCCGCAGTGGGGCCGGGCTGGCGGAGTAGGAGGAGGAGGAGGAGCCCACAGAGGATGAGCGTGAGCGGAAGCCGCCCATGTTGCCCGAGAGCATGTCGGCGAACTCGGTGATGGAGAGCGTGCCCGAGCGGTACTGGTCCAGCGCCGACTGGTCAATCAGGCCCTTGCTGATAGCATCATCGATGTCGTACTGGCGCCCCGAGCGCCTATCAATGATCATGGACTTGACCACGCCGTCAGAGGAAGAGGTGGTGATCTCCTCCCACTCGCACTCCTGCTCGGATAGCTCCAAATAGGTCTGGTGGTCGATCAGGCCCTTGCGGTAGGCCTCGTACACCGACATCTCCTTGCCTGTCTCTGGGTCAACGATCACCACCCGGCGCTTGCGGACAGAGGACTTGGAGGAGGTCTTCCTCTCCCGCTTCTTCTCCTTCAGGGGCAGGAGGCACAGCCCCGTCTCAGGGTCGGTAATGCAGCGCTCCATCAGCTGCAGGTAGGTCAGGTTCTCCTCGGTGTTGGGGTCGAAGAAGCCCTTTGTGTCGTCGCTGGGATCCAGCAGAATCTCATTCATCTCCTCATCAAAGAGGCCCCTCTTGTAGGCCACCTCCACGGGCAGGCGGTGGCTCTCCTCAGGGTCAATGATGCCCCCTGTTGCAATCTGGGCCTCCAGCAGGCGGATGCCATGGTCCTTCAGGATCAGGCCCTTCTTCATGGCCTGGAAGAGGGAGATGAGCTTGCCAGAGTAGGGGTCACGGTAGCCAGTGACGGCCCTCTCAGCAGAGAGCAGCTTGTCCTTGAACTCAGGCCCCACGATGCCCATGCGCACAGCCTCCTCCACCGTCAGCTTCAGCCCCTTGATGGGGTCAATGACATAGCCAGTGGCTGCCTGCGCCTCCAGCAGCTCAAAGGCGGTGCCTGGCCGGATGATGCCCTTCTTCATGGCCTGGTAGATGGAGAGCCGCTCCTTGGTGGAATCCACAAAGACGCCAGCGATGCAGCTGGTGCCCTCCAGGAACTTCTTCAGGTTCTTGGAGACCTCCTCGATGGAGGTGAGGCCCTCCTGGAGGCGCTGGGCCGTGGCCTCATCCATCACCTGCGAGAGGACCAGCTCCTCCATGGTGATCTGCTTGCGCAGGCCGCGGAAGGTGAGGCATCGCGTGTCGCTCAGTGGCAGCAGCAGCAGCCGGCTGCCTTCATCAGGGCGGCAGCGCCGCAGCAGCTGGGTGTAGCTCAGCTTCTCATCTGTGGATGGATCCACGTAGCTCCGCACCTCACTGGGCTCTGACAGCATCTCGTGGGTCTCCTTGTTGATGAAGCCCCTCTGGTAGGCCACCTCCAGGGGCAGGTGGAAGCCCAGGTGTGGATCAATAACACCGCCAGTGGCGAGCTGGGCATCCAGGAGTTTGAGGGCCTCCTCACTGGGAATGAGGTCCTTCTTCATGGCCTGGAAGATGGATATCTTTTGCTCACTGTAGGGGTCTCTGTAACCGGTCACTGCCCTCTCGGCAGACAGGAGCCGGTCGTGGATCTCAGGCCCCACCACCCCTTTCCTGACAGCTTCATCCACGGTCAGCATCTCGTTCTTCACAGGGTCAATCATGAAGCCGGTGGCAGCCTGGGCCTCCAGGAGAGAGCGGGCCACTTCTGAGCTGATCAGCCCCTTCTTCAGCGCCTGGTAGATGCTGAGCTTCTGCTTGGAGGAGGGGATGTAGATGCCAGCCACGCAGCCTGACCCATACAGGTACTTCCAGATAGTCTCCGTGTCCAGCAGCTCTTGGAAGGTTTTGGAGCCCTGCTTCAGCAGGTTGTAGATGTCTTGGGAGATGATCTTGGCCTCGTATAGTTCCTCAGCCGTGATGCGTCGCCGGACATAGTCATAGGAGGTAAGGTTCTGCTGCCGGATGATCTCAGTCTTCTCGATGATCTCAATGATGATGATGATCATGCGCTCCTTGGACACGCGGCCCGACTGGAACTCCTCCATCAGCTGCTTCCGCTGCTCCTCGGGCAGCAGGTCTGAGTGCATGATCTCCCACAGTGACATGGAGGAGCCAGCCCTGCTGCCCACAGGGATGTCCACCTGTGTCTCCTCAAATACCTTCCGCGTCTCTTCCTCTGTGTACACATGGGTGGTCTCCACCACCTTGGGCTGCTCTGACTCCCGCAGAGGCAGCAGGTACAGCCCCGTCTCGGGGTCCTCGATGCACCTCTCCTTCAGCTGTGTGTAGGTGAGGTTCTCCTGCGTGTTGGGGTCAAAGAAGCCCTTGGTGTCATCACTGGGGTCAGAGAGGGTCTGGTTCATCTCCTGGTCGAAGTAGCCGCGCTGGTAGGCCACTTCCACGGGCAGGCGGTGGCTGTGGACAGGGTCAATGATGCCACCAGTGGCGATCTGGGCCTCGAGCAGGCGGATGCCATGCTCCTTGACAATGAGTCCTTTCTTCATGGCCTGGAAGAGGGAGATGGTGTCTCCTGAGTAGGGGTCCTTGTAGCCAGTGACAGCCTTCTCGGCTGACAG
Source organism: Indicator maculatus (assembly GCA_013399975.1). Lineage (NCBI taxonomy): Eukaryota > Metazoa > Chordata > Aves > Piciformes > Indicatoridae > Indicator > Indicator maculatus. The sequence goes on from VXBD01007043.1 coordinate 34,485, forward strand.
TAGCTTCTCGTGCAACTCCGGCCCCACGACACCGGCCTTCACAGCCTCATTGACGTAGAGCTTCCGGTTCTTCACAGGGTCTATCAAGAAGCCAGTGGCTGCCTGGGCCTCCAGGAGGATCACTGCAGTGCTGGGCCTCAGCAGGTTCCTCTTCATGGCCTCGTAGATGTTCAGCTTCTCCTTGGTTGCCTCCACATAGACACCAGCAATGCAGTCACTGCCATGAAGGAACCTCCTGATGGCATCTGTCTCAGCGAGGTCCTTCACTGACTTCTTGCCTTCCTTCAGCTGCTCATACTGGGCTTTGCTGATGACATGGGACTCTAGCAGCTCACTGGCAGGCACTGGTGCCCGCAGCCCACTGAAGGTCAGCTTCTCTTGCTTCTTGGCCTCTGCCTCCTCGATGATGGTGATGACGATCTTGATGATCTTCTCGATGGTCACCTTGCCCGTCTTGTACTGTCGGAGCAGCTCACGCCTGTGCTCCTCAGTGAAGTACTCAGAGTGGATCAAGTCCCATATAGTCATGGTCTGGCCCTTCATGCTGCCCACAGGCACCTCCACAGTGGCCTTGTCAAAGCACTCCTTGGCTTGGCTGTCTGTGTAGACCTCCTCCTGCTGTGCACGGATGGCCTCATCTGACAGTGGCAGAAGACAGAGCCCAGTCTGCTGGTCACGGTGGCAGCTCTCCTGCAGCTGCCCGTAGCTGAGGTGCTTGCACCGGTTGGGGCAGTAGAAGGCCTTGGACTCTTGGCGCAGCTCACCAAGCAACGCGTTGACCTCAGGGTTGAAGTAGCCGCGCTTGTAGGCGACCTCCAGTGGGAGCCGGTGGCTGTGGATGGGGTCGATGATGCCGCCGGTGGCCAGCTGGACATCGAGCAGCCGCAGCCCAGTGTCACTGGGGATCAGCCCCTTCTGCAGCGCCTGGAAGAGGGACACCGTCTGCCCCGTGTAGGGGTCCTTGTAGCCAGTCACTGCCCTCTCTGCTGACAGCAGCTTCTCATGGAACTCCGGCCCCACCACCTCTGCCTTCACCGCCTCATCCACCGAGAAGAGCTTGTTCCTCACGGGATCAATGAGGTATCCAGTGGCAGCCTGTGCCTCCAGCAGGGACAGGGCCACCTCTGGCTTCAGCAGGTTTCTCTTCAAGGCCTCATAGAAGGTCAGCTTCTGGCCAGTGGACTCTACCAGGACGCCAGCAATGGCATCAGTGCCCTTCAGGTACTGCTGCACCGACTCCATCTCAGCCACGTCCTTCACAGACTTCTTGCCCTGGTGCAGCTGGTTGTAGAGGTCCTTGGTGATGACTTTGCTTTCCAGCAGCTCAGCAGCTGGCACCGGGGCCCTGAGTCCCTCAAAGCACATCTGGCTTTTCTTCTCACTTTCCTCCACAACTGTGATGATGATCTTGATGATCTTCTCCACTGTGATCTTGCCAGTCCTGTACTGCTGGATCAGGTCCCGCCTTTGGTCCTCAGTGAAGTATTCAGAGTTGATGATCTCCCAGATGGTCATCGTCTTCCCTTGGAACTTGCCAAATGGTGCTGTCACTGTGGCCTTCTTGAAGACATCCTTGGCCTCCTTGTCAGTGTAGAGCAGCTCCCTGGTGCTGGCTGCCTGGTCGGTGAGAGGCAGGAGGCACAGCCCTGTCTCAGGGTCAGTCACGCACCGCTCCAGCAGCTGCAGGTAGGTGAGGTTCTCCTGCGTGTTGGGGTCAAAGAAGCCCTTGGTGTCATCACCAGGGTCAGACAGGACCTGGTTCATCTCCTGGTCGAAGTAGCCGCGCTGGTAGGCGGCTTCCACAGGCAGGCGGTGGCTGTGGACAGGGTCGATGATGCCACCGGTGGCGATCTGGGCCTCAAGCAGGCGGATGCCATGCTCCTTGACGATCAGCTCCTTCTGCATGGCCTGGAAGAGGGAGATCTTGTCCCCAGTGTAGGGGTCCTTGTAGCCGGTGACTGCCCTCTCGGCTGCCAGCATCTTGTTGTGCAGCTCAGGCCCAATGACTCCCTCCCTCACCGCCTCATTCACCGACAGCCGGGTGTTGCGCACAGGGTCAATGATGAAGCCAGAGGCAGCCTGAGCTTCCAGGAGGACCAGGGCAGTGCCAGGACTCAGCAGCTTCTTCTTCATGGCTTCATAGATGCTCATCTTCTGGTTGGAGGGTTTAATCAACAAGCCAGCAATGCTGCTCTTGCCCTGCAGGTACCTCTTGATGTCCTCCCGCTGCGAGAGCTCCTCGACACTCACCTTGCCCTTCGCCAGCTTCTCCAAGCTCTCCTCGCTCAGGATGCCAGCAGCTGCCAACTTCTCAGCTGATACCTTCTGGCGGATGCCGTCGAAGGCAAACTCAGGCTCCCCGTTCTGTGCCAGGCCATCCAGTGCATCCCTGCCGTTGGGCACCGCCGTGACATCTGGCTGCTGCATGGCGGTGACCATGGCCACCCCTGGCAACTCGTCAGTCTGGATCATGATCTCTCGTGTCTGGGCCAGGGCAGCCTTGTACTCTTCCTGCATCTGCTCCAGCTTCTCCCTCAGTCTCTTGTTCTCCTCTTCCAGCAGCTTCTCCTGCTCCTGCCGCTGCCTCTCCAGCTGCTGCAGCTCCTCCTGCTTGTGCCGCACATTCTCCTCAGCTTCCTGCTGGTGCTTCTTGGCTTCATCTAACATGGCTTTCAACTGCTGCTTCTCCTGCTCCATCTCCTTCTGCTGCCGCTCCTGCTCTGCTTTCAGGTTCTGGGCTTTGTCTACTTCATCCTTGAAGAGCTTCTCCAGCTTCATCTTCTCCTCCTCAATGAACTTCTCCTTCTGCAGCAGGGCGTCCTTCTCCGTCAGGAAGCTCTGCTGGAGGAGCTGCGTCTCCTGGCGGAGCTGGGCCTGCTGGGCAACCTGCATCTGGGGTGAGGTGGAGAGAGAACACAGGATCAGATGGAACCATGGCAGCACTGGTGGGGTGTTGAGGATGGACTAGGGCAGAGGGGACAGGCAGGATGGGGGACATGGGGCTGCTGGGGTATGGGACCGCTCTGCTACATGGGTTAAGAGTTAAGGGAGCAGAGCTGGAGTTAAGGAACCAGAGCAACAACACGTGGGTGGGACAAGTGGGGAGAAGACACAAGGACTTCTACAGGGTCAGAGACAGGCTTGGTAAAAGGCTAGGAGCTGGGGACAGCTCTTGGCTATGGACAAGGGGGAAGCAGGACACACCACAGGGACAAAGAGCTGGTACCAGTGGTGAGGACACCCCCGCAAAGATGGCACTGGTGGTGGGCATTACAGGGGCAGGGGGTGGGAGACCCTGCTCCAGCACCTCGCTGAGGGGGTTTGCCTGCTGCTGGCTCTTGACCTTGACCCACACATTGGTGTCTTGCCCCACAAGCAGTCACTCACCAAGACCCCAGCAGGTGCCAGCAGCCAGCTCCTGTGCTCCAGGGCCCAGACAGCACACCAGCCCCCCATGTACCCAGGACATGGGCATGGGGCAGCTGGGGTGAGGGAAGCTCTCCCAGTGTCACTGCCACCACCACAGCACCCACAGCCCAGTACCTCCTCCGCCTTCTGCTGCAGCAGCGCCGCCTCCTGCTTCAGTTTCTCCTTCTCCTGCTCCAGCTCCGCGATGGCCTGCCGCAGCTTCTCAGCATCCTGGTCGCTCTGGTGCCGCTGCATCTCCAGCGTCTGCACCAGCGTCATCTTCTCCTGCGTGGACAGCTCGGTTTGGTGCAGCCTCTGGCTGATCTCCTCAGCCTGCTTCTTGAACTTCTTGGCCTCCTCCTCAGCCTTGGCCTGAGCCATGCTCATCTCAGCCACATGCAGCTTGAGGCGCTCGGCCTCAGCAGTGATCTCCAGCTGCCGCCGACGCTCGGCCTCCAGCGTCTTCTGGAAGCCCTCGGTCTCCTCAGCCAGGCGCTGCTGCATCTGCTCCTTGTCCTCCTGCAGCCGCTTGGCGTGTTCCTGCGCCAGGTCCTTCTGCTTCTGCAGCATCTCGGCCTCGGCCTTCAGCCGCGTGGCCTCCTGCACCGCTTGCATCTTCTCCTTCAGCATCTTCTCGGCCAGTGCCCGCTGCTGTGCCAGGTCATCCTCGGCCAGCTGCCGCATGCGGGCAGCCTCCTGCGCCTCCACACTCAGCCGGGCCACCTCCTCTGCCACCTGCTTCATTTTCTCAGCCTCCTCTGCCAGGAACTTCTGTGTGTTATCTTTGTCCCTGAGGATCAGTGCCTTGTTCTCCTCCTCAATGCGGCTCTTCAGCTTCGCCAGCTCCTCCATCTGCACCCGCACCTTGAAGAGCTCCTCCTCCACCTGCGCCTTCTGCCGGACGGCATCGGTCACCTCCTCCTTCAGCCGCTGCAGCTCCTCATCCAGGATGCCCTTCTGGTGGTCAGTCTCGTCGAGTTGCAGCTTCACTTTGGTCAGCTCCTGCTCCACCTGCGCCTTCTGCCGCAGTGTTTGCTCAGCAAACTTCTTGTGCTTCTCCATCTCAGCGTCTGCCAGCTGCTTCTGCCGCAGCGCCGCCTGCTCCGCCTGCGCCCGCTTGGCCGCCTCCAGCTCAGCCTCTTTCCGCAGCTTCTCCGCATCCTCCTGTGCCTGTGCCTTGGCCTGTGCCTCCTCCTCCGCCCGCTGCTTCAGCCGCTCAGCCTCCTCCACACGCTGCCGTGACAACCCTGCATCCTGCTCGGCCTTGCTGCGGGCAAACTCGGCCTCCTCGGCTGCCCGCCGTGCCCTCTCGGCCTCCTCACGCAGCCGCTCCAGGAGGCTCTGCTCCTGCTGCCGCGTCTGCAGCAGCTCCTGCTCCTTCTGCTGCACAGCGGCCATGTGGGCCTTCTCCTCTGCCTCAATGCGCTTCTGCGCTGCCTCCCGCGCCAGCTGGATCTGGCGCTCTGACTCCTTCTCCGCCAGCTCCTTCTGCCGCCGGGCCTCCTCCACCATGGCCTTCAGCCGCTCCACCTCCTCCAGGGCCANACCTCCTCGGCCTCGCCGCGGATGCGGCCCAGTTCCCGCTCCAGCTCCGTCTTGCCAGCCGAGGCCTTCTCGAAGCTGGCCTTGAGGGCACGGATCTCCTCCTCCACCTGCCGCCGCTGCCGCAGGGTGTCCTCCACCATGGCCTTCTGCCGCTCCAGCTCGCTCTCCGAGGAGCGCTTCAGCTGCGCGATCTTCTCCTCGATGTCCTGCTTGTGCTGGGCTGCCTGCTCCTCCAGCAGCTTGCGCTGGTAGGCCTCGTCCTCTGCCAGCCGCCGCAGCCGCTCGTTCTCTGCCTCCTTCTCCTTCAGTGCGATCTCCGCCTCTGCCTTCAGCCGAGAGGCCTCGTTGATGGCTGCCAGCTTCTCCTTCAGGATACGTTCAGCCTCGGCCCGCTGCCGGCCGGCCTCCTCCTCTGCCAGCTGCCGCTGCCTCTTGGCCTCCTCGGACAGGGCACGCAGGCGGGCAGCCTCCTCAGCCAGCTCCCGCAGTTTGCTGGCCTCAGCCTCCAGCCGTTGCTTAGACTTCTCACTGCTGGAGCGAGACTCCTCCTCTGTTTTGGCCTTGCTCTCCAGTAGTACCTCCATCTCGGCCCGCAGCTTGGCCAGCTCATCCTCCACCTCCTTCCTCTTCTGGATGGCCTCACTCACCTCCGTCTTCAGCCGCGAGAGCTCCTCCTCCAGCAGCAGCCGCTGCTGCTCCCCATTCTCCATCTCGGCCTTCAGCCGGATCAGCTCCTGCTCTGCTGCCAGCCTCTGCTGGGCTGTGCCCTCCGCCAGTTCCCGCTGCTTCTCCAGCTCCTCCTCTGCCAGCTCCTTCTGCCGCAGGGCTGACTCCTCAGCCTTGGCTCGCTTGCGGGCCTCCCGCTCTGCGTCCTCTTTCTGCTTCTCAGCCTCCTGCTGCGCCAGCGTCTTCTTGTGGGCCACCTCCTCTGCCTGCAGCCTCAGCCGCAGCGCTTCGTTGGCCTTCTGCCGCCAGCGCTCCAGCTCTTTCTCGGCCTCCTCCCGTGAGCGCTCGGCCTCCAGCTGCTGCCTCTTCAGGCGCTCGGCCTCCTCCTGCAGCTGGGCCACGGTGTTGTGCTCCTGCTGCAGTGAGAGCTCCAGCTGTGCCGTCTTCTCAGCAAAGGAGAGACGCTTGCTCTGCAGTGTGGCCTCAGCACTGCGCTGGGCCACCTCCTGGGCCACCTGGATCTGCCGCTCCTTCTCAGCCTCCGCCTGCCGCATGCGACGTTCAGCCTCCTCCGCCTGCAGCCGCAGCTTCTCCAGGTCCGCCACTGCCTTCTGCTTCTCCCGGGCCGCATCCCGCTCCGCCTGCACCTTGCGCTGCAGCTCCTCCTCGGCCTCCCGCTTCTTCTGGCTCTCCTCCTTCACCTGGCGCCGCAACCGCTCGGCCTCCTCCTGTGCCTGCCTCTTCTGCCGCTCGGCCTCCTCGGCGCGCGTCCGCAGCTCCTGCAGCTCAGTCTCGGCGCCTGCCCGCTGCTTCTCGGTGTTCTCCAGCTGCAGGCGGATCAGGCGGATCTCTTCCTCCACCTTCTTGCGGTTGTACTCGGCCTCCTCGATCAGCTTCACCTTGGACTTGATCTGGTGGTCCGAGTTCTGCCGCAGCTGCAGCAGCTCCTGCTGGATGTTCTGCTTCTGCTGCTCAGCATCCACGGCCACCACCTGACGCCGCGTCACCTCTTCCTGCATGCGGAGCTGCAGCTCCTGCGCCTCTGCCTCTGCCTGTGCCTTGGCTTTGGCGTGGGCCTCAGCCAGCTGCCGCTGCTTCTCCAGCTGAGCCTCCACCTCCGCCAGCCGCTGCCGCTCCTCCTCCTTCAGCTTCTTGGCAGCTTTCTGGAGGGGGAAGAGGGTGCAGAGAGAACAGGAGAGGGGAGAGAGAGACAAATCACAGGGATGCTACCAAGCTGTGGCCTTGGCACAGCCACTGCCACTCAGAGATGGGACGGGGCCTGGAATGCCTCCTGGGGCCTGGGCTCCCCTGCCAGCTGCAGGCAGTGACGCAGCCTCAGGAGCCATGTGGCGCATGGAGGTCAAGCATGTGGCCATGTGGCCCTGCCACAGCACAGACAAATGGACAGACAGATGGACAAAAGCAGGACACAGCACGGGGATGGGCCTGGCACCACGCAGCAGGAGATGGAGCCACCAGAACAGCCGAAAGCCACAGGGATGAGCAGCATGCAGCCACCATCATGCCTGGTGCCTGACAGCCCATCCCAGCCGTGGGGCGACGTGGAGTCCGAGTGAGAGGCGCAGCACCAGGAACCATCACCACGGGAAAACAAGAGATCCAGCACAGGGATGGAGGGCAGTAGGTGCCAGCAGAGTTTTCTCTGCTGGGAAAGCCCCAGTGACATGGGAGCCATCCCAGCTCCAGCTTGGCTGCCCCAGCTGCTCCCAATTGCGCCAGGTGACCCAAACAGCTGGTGGCATGCCAAAAGAGCACTGGAACTGAGCACACACTGCTCACACACTGTGAGCAGAGCCATGCGAATGAGCCCGACCCTATGCCGTGGGGCTGGGTCCCCTCATGCCCCAGGGGAGTTGAGGCAGACGGAGGAAGATGAGCAGCTCAGGGCACTCCAGAGGGCGCAGGGTGTAAGGGGAGCACAGGCTGCTGGCAGTGCCAGGGGGTGAGGCAGGGGGTGCTGAGGGGAGGGGGCATGCACAGAATGTGAGTACCTGGTGTGGGGAGGCCAGAGCCCTCCTGGCTCCAACCCCTCCATTAGCTCCCCACTACTACACACAGCCCCCAGCCCCTGCAGAGGCAAAGCCACTCGACGTCCAGGGCAGAAACCAAGAGTTAGAGAGGGCACCGCCACAGAGCCCCAGGCACCACGCCTGGTACACACCCAGGCCATGCTGCCTGTGCCACCTGCATCTGGGAAGTGCCTCCTACCACCAGTCATGCGAGAGCCCGGCAGTGCTAGAGCCAGATCAATGTGCCACCCAGAACCACCCAGGAGTGCCCCCGTGCCCAGCACCAGCGTGGCAGCAGGGTTAGAGGGTGTAGGCCAGTGTTAGTGATGGGGGGCCAGCCCGAGCTGTGCTGCCACCCCGAGTGCCACCACTGTACCTCCTCCTGCTCCAGGCGCCGCAGTGTCTCAGTGATGAACTTGATGTACTGGCTGCTGAGTGTAGTCAGCTCGCTGTACCGTGTCCGCAGCTCCACGTACTGCCAGAGGGAATGGGGCAGAGTCAGCAGAGTGCCCACCACACCTGCTTGGCACCGCAGTGCTGCCAGAGTGACTGTGCCCACCCCTCCAGCCAAGGGCTGAAGTTCCCAGCCCTGGGGGAAGGAGTTGCCAGGCTCAGGTGCGCAGGACCCCCCAGGTGCCCCCTCACCTCCTGGATGATGCTGTCAGATGCCGACTGCACCTTGGGCTTCTTGGCTGGAGATGCCACCGGCTCCACCTGTGCCTTGAAGCTAACCAGCTGCAGCTCATAGTCCTGGGGAGAGGGTCCTCAGCTCAGCAACCACAACCCCACCAGCCCCACTCCAAGTCCTCAGCAGGCACCAGGCCACCTCCCTCTGGTTCCACATCCACCCTCCATCCCAAGGAGGCCACCCTAGAACAGGCACCTTGATGGCATCAATGTACTGCTTGGCATAGCGCTGGCACTCCTCCACCTTCTCCTTGTTGCGCTCACACTCCTCCAGCAGGGCCTGGGGAGAGAGTAGGGACTTGTGAGATGGGGTGGAGAGACCTCCAAGCTGATGGAATCCAACCAGTGACCCAGCACTGCCAAGGCACCACCAAACCATGGCACTCAGCACCACAGCTCTACGGCTTTAAAACCCCTCCGGGGATGGAGACTCCACCACTGCCTTAGGCAGCCTGGGCCAGGCCTGCACAAGCCTCAAGGGGCAGAAATTGTTCCTCGTGGCCAACCTCAACCTCCCCTGGGGCAACTTGAGGCCAATTCCTCTTGGCCCATCGTTTGGCACAAGAGATCTAAGCCCCACCTGGCTCCAGGGACTTGCAGAGAGCCAGAAGATCTCCCATAAACCTCCTTTGCTTTGGGTTCAACAAGTCCAGGTCCTTCAGTTGCTCCTCACCAGTTCTCCAGACCCTTCTCCTTCTTCTCCAGATCTCTCACCAGCTTCCTTACTCACCTCTGGAACTGCTCCAGCCCCTCAGATGCACACAGGTGAGCTCCTGGCCACCTCCCCCCCAGCCAAGGATGTCCACCAGCCCCACCGTGGGCCCCACCTTCTGCTGCAGAAGCTGCTCCCGCACAGCCTTGCTGTCAGTGATGGGCACGGCCTGGATCTGCTCCTGGCGCTGCCTGGCGTCGCGGATCCACTGCAGCAGGGCATCGCAGCTCTCCCGGTAGTAGCCCAGCTGCCGGCCCAGCTGGCCCAGCTCGCGCTGGCGCAGCTCGGTCTGTGCCAGCACCGCATGCCAGCGCTCCAGCAGCTGCTGTGCCCGCTCCCGGTACCGTTCCAGGTCCACATCACGCTCACTGTGCCCCCGCACCAGCCGCTCGTTCACCTCCATGGCCTTGCCCAGGTCGGCTTCCAGTGCACTGAAGAAGGGCTGGTGGCCCTCAGCCTGTGCCCGCAGCCGCTGGGGTGGACGTGGTACAGTCAGCATTGCCCACCCAAGGCACCTCTGGCCACCTGAGGTCCACACCAGCCACCCAGCTCATCCCTGGCCACCCCAGATTCTCACCAGCCACCCAGGTCACCCCTGGCCACCCCAGCATCTCACCAGCCACCCAGTTACCCCCTACCACTCCAGCTCCTCACCAACCACCTCAGCTCCTCACTGGCCAGCCAGGTCCCCACCAGCCACCCAGGTCACCCCTGCCACTCCAACTCCTTACCAGCCATCCCAGCTCCTCACAAGCCACTCCAGCTCCTCACCAGCCACCTGGGTCACGTCCAGCTACTCCACCTTCTCACCAGCCACCCAGGTCACCTCCAGCCACTCCACCTTCTCACCAGCCACCCAGGCTATCCCCTGCCACTTCAGCTCCTCACCAGCCATCCCAGCTCCTCACTACCCGCCCCAGCTCCTCGCTGACCACCTCAGCTTCCCACCAGCCACCCCATCTCCCCACTGGCATGGTGCCACCCAGCTGCCCACTGGCATGGTGCCACCCCACAGGTACCTTCAGCTCAGCCTTGCTGGCCTCTAGCTCCTGCAGGTCAGCTGGCACTGTCTGCACATCCTTCAGCTGCTCCTCATACTTCTTGAGCATCTCCTCTGCCCCCTGCGTGCTGCGGATCACCAGGTCAATGGTCTTCAGCCTGTAGGGACAGATCATGGCATCAGCCCTTGCCATGAGGCCACCTCTAGAGTCCTGGGGCCACTGCTGGGCTCCCCAGTTTAGAGACTGGGAACTACTGGACAGAGGCCACTGGAGGCTGGGAAGCTGCTGAGAAGACTCTGAAGAGGGAAGCTTGAGGCACCTGGGGCTGCTTAGCCTGGACAGGAGAAGACTCAGAGGGAATCTTCTCAACATCTGTAGGAGCGGGGCAAGAGGCTGGGGCCAGACTCTACCCAGTGGTGCCCAGGGACAGGTCAAGGGGCACCAGGCACAAACTGGAAGCCAGGAGGCTCCCCCAGGAGCAACCTCTTGGCTTGGAGGGTTCAGAAGGAGGGGAAAAGGGGAAAAGGGAAGAGGGAAAAGGGGAAAGGGGAAAGGGGAGAGGGAAGAGGGAAAAGGGAAAAGGGGAAAAGGGAAGAGAGAAAAGGGGAAAAGGGAAGAGGGAAAAGGGGAAAAGGGAAGAGGGAAAAGGGAAAAAAGGGGAAAAGGGGGAAAAGGCGGAAAAAAGGGGAAAAGTGGGAGCCTCACTTCTCCAGGTAGATGCTGGACAGGCTGTAGACCTGCTCCATCTTCTGCAGGGTGAGCTCCAGCTCAGAACGCAGCAGCGGGGCCGAGCCCACCTGCTCAGGCTGTGCCAGTACCTGCTCCGTACGCTCGCTGACCTTTGCCAGGCTCTTCTTGATGCCCTCCAGCTCCAGGTGGATTTGCTGTGGGCACAGGAGAGGCCCTCACCCCCTGCCCACTGCCACCAGGGTGGGTGGACGGACAGGCACCAGCCCCATGCTGGGTGCCAATGTCCCTGTTCTGCGTGACCAGGTCTCAGTGCCAATGTCCCATTCTAGGTGCCAAAGCCTCTGTCCCGGGTGCTCAGGCCCTTGTACTGAGTGCCCAGATGTCTGTTCTGGATACCAGTGTCCCATTCTAGGTGCTTAGATCCCTGTTCAGGGTGCCAATATCCCTGTTCTGGATGATCAGGTCCCTGGGGTGCTAAGAGCCCTGCTCTCGGTGCTAATGTCCCTGTTCCAGGGGCTGAGGTCCCCATTCTGGGTGCTCAGGCCTCCATTCTAGGAGCCAATATCCCTATTTTGGGTGCTGAGATCCCTGCTTTCTGTGCCCAGGTCCCTCTTCTGGGTGCTCATGTTCCCATTCTGGCTGCACATGTCCCCATCCCTGCTCTGGATGCCAGGTCCCCATTCTAGGTGCCAATGTCCCTTAATTCTAGGTGCCCACATTCCCATTCCCAGTGCCCAGGACTCTGCTCTCAGTGCCCATGTCCCCATCCTGGGCACCCAGGTCTCAATTCTGGGTGCCAGTGTCCCAATTCTAGGTGCCCAGGTCCCCGCTTTTGATGCCCATGTCCCCGTCCCAGGTGCCCGGGTACCTGCTGCTCGCTCTGGCGCTGGGCACACTCCCGGGCGGGCTCCTTGCCCAGGGGCAGCCGCACCTTGGTGACCGTGCGGCTCTCACAGCTCTCCAGCTGCAGCCGGATGTCCCTCAGCTGTGAGATGTGGCTGCGGCACAGCGCCTCCTCCTGCTCGCCTGGGGACACCACGGGCACATCAGCCACGGTGCCAGCCCCAAGGACACCCAGCGGACATCAGCCACACCCAGGGACACCCAGGGGACATCAGCCCCAGTGCCAGCCCCAGAGACACCCAGGGATATCAGCCCCTTCCCAGGGACACCCAGGGATATCAGCCCCTTCCCAGGGACACCCAGGGGACATCAGCCCTGTCCCTGGGGACAGCCCAGGTGCCAGGCCCAGGAGTGTCACCTTTCTCCTGGGAGCGCAGCAGCTGCTGGTACTTCTGTGTGCAGTTGGCATAGTCGCGCTGCAGCTGCTGGCACTCGCCCGGCTGGAAGCCGCCCGCATCCTGGCTGAGCTGCAGGAACTCCTGGTAGTGGGCATCCAGCTCCCGCAGCACCCGCTGGCACTCCTCTGCAGGCAGTGAGCGGAACTGGGGGGCATGGGCAGCTGTCAGAGCCCTGCCACCACGGGATCCCCAGCCCCCCCTGGCAGCAGGCACCCAGCCCGTGCCCCTGGCAGCAGGCACTCACCGTGTGTGGGGTCCAGGCCTGGATCTGCTGGATGTGGCGCCTCAGGCACTGCCAGGCCAGCAGGCACCGCAGGTCCTGGTGCTGCTGCTGCCACAGCTCCAGCAGCTGCTGGTGGGAGGCCTCCAGTCTGGGCAAGGGGGCAGCAGGAAGGGGTGAGGGATGGCACCCCACAGAAGGGTGGGGATATGAGGAGGGGGGCGAGGGATAAGGAGGGGAGGGAGACCCCTTGGCACCGTGGGCACACCATGGCAAAGTGGGGAGTTGAGGACACGGGGGGATGTTACCAGCTGGGCACACTGGGGTGGCACCCTGGGGCTGACAAGGGGCTGGGGGGGGCACTCTGGGGTGCACAGGGGCTGAGGATAAGCCCACGGATGCTGCAGGTTTGGGGTTCACCCTGTGGGCTTGGGGTCACCTCATGAGTCTCAGGGTCACCCTGCAGGTCTGGGGTTTCCACCATGGGTCTGGGGGTCACCCTGCAGGTCTAGCATCACACTGGGGGTGCCATGGGTCTGGGGATCACCCTGCAGGTCTAGAGCTACCCTGTGGGTCTGGGGGTTCCACCATGGGTCTGGGGTCACCCTGTGAGTGCTGCAGGTCTGGGGCCCACCCGATGGGTCTGGGGTCACCCCGGGGGTGTCATGGGTCTGGGGTCTCACCTGCGCACAGCCTCCAGCGCCTCAGGATTCGGAGGGGGCAGCAGGAAGCAGACTGAGGGCACCAGAGCCTCGCTGCCCCCTGCGCCCTGCACCCGCCAGCGGTGCCCCTGTGCCTGGCTCAGCAGGGCACAGGCATCACCCTTGTGCACCGTGATCTGTAGGGGCAACACAGGGTCACCTCTCTGCCAGCAGTGTCCCCCTGTGCCTGCCAGAGCCCCCAGTATCCCCAATACCCCCCCAAAGTCCCCCACTGACTCAAATGCTCTCCAGTGCCCCTCCAGTGCCCCCCAGAGCTTCTGTCTCCTCCCAGAGCCCCCCACTTTCCCCTCAGTGCCCTGCAGAGCCCCTCAATGCCCCACCAGTGCTCCCCAGAGCCCCCCTGACCTCCATCTGCTTGTAGTCACAGACAGCCTGGAGTGGGGGCCGGCCCTGCAGGGGGGTGTCAGGGCTGCGTGGCTTCAGCTGAACGACGCCCTGGGCACGGCGGGCAAGGGCCCCCAGCTGCACCTCCAGCTCTGCCAGCTGCTCCTTCTGTTCCTGTGGGCACCGGAAGGTTAGAGGGGCACCCCTGTGGGTTGGGGGAGCCCCACGGCAAGGAATGGGGGAGGCTTGGGAGGGGGCAACAGGGATGGGAAGGGACACCTCAGTGGGTAGAAGTGGTCCTATGGAAGGGCAGAGGGCTGGGGAGGGAGCAACAGGGGTCATGGGGGCACAAGGGTGACCCTGGGGTAGAGCGGATCGAGTGGGGCTGCAGTAGGACTGCAGGGGGTTGCAGTAAGTCTGGGAGTCCTGAGCCATGGTGGGGGTCCTCATGGTGCAGTCTTGCAGCAGTGGAGGTCCCTGGTGGGGGGTGTGCAGTGGGGCTGTGGGTGATCCTCGGGGTCTGCCATGGGGCTGTGCTCCCAGGGGGTGCTCATGGCACCGTCCTGCAGCAGTGGGGTGCAGTGGGACTTGGGGTCCCTTGGGGTCCGCAGTGGGTATGGGGGTTCAGTNCCCTGGGGGGTGCTGTAGTGGGGCTGGGGATTCCTAGAGACGTCCGCAGTGGTTCTTGAGATGACCCCAGGGGTTTGGCGTGGGTCTGGAGATGCAGTGGGTCTGGGGGTGACCCTGGGGGTGCACAGTGGGTCTGGGGGTGACTGCAGGGACACGTAGCAGGTGTGGGGTGTGGGGGCACTCACAGTGCAGTCCTGCAGCAGGTCCTCCAGGCGGGTGACGGTGACACCACGGTCGCAGGAGAACTTCCTCCTCATGGTCTCCTCTGTCCTGCGCAGCAGCTCCTGTGTCTCCTGCACCTCGGTGAAGAACTGTGGGGGGCATGGGGGTTGGCACCGGGCACAGAGGTTGGCACCGACCCCACCCTGCCCCACGCGGCTGTGCCCAGCGGTGCCCACCTGGAAGTAGGCGCCATTCTCCTTCAGGTGCCGCTCGATGCAGCAGCAGAGTTGCAGCATCCAGCTCCACTGGGTCTGCAGCGCTGCCAGGAACGCCTGCAGGCATGGGCACAGGCACTGGCACCGGCACTGATACTGCCAGCAGCACTGCCAATGGCTCCAGCACTGCCAGTGGCATCAGCAACAGTGCTGGGCCCTGGAACTGCCAACGCCACTGGCACCACCAACAGCACCACCAGTGGCAGTGGCAATGGCACCAGCACCAGCACCAGCACCACAACAGGTGCTGCCAGTGCTGACATGACTGGCACCCAGCACCAACAGCACTGGCACCTAGCACTGACACCAGCAATGCTAACGGCACTATCACTGGCAATGGCACCAACAGCCCCATCACTGGCAATACCAATGGCACCAGCACTGGCACCAGCCAGCTTCCAACCCAGCACTGGCAGCTGCCTGCTCTGCCACAGCCCCACAGCAGTGACTCACACCAGTGCCCTGCTGTGCCCACAGCCCCACATCAGTGCCTCACAAGAGTGCCCCATAGGAGTGCCTCCCAGTGCCCACTGACCTCAGTACCCACTGCCCCATATCTGTGACCCACACCAGCGCTCAGCTGTGCCCACTGCTGAATGACTGAATGCTGCCCACACTGAATGACCCAGTGCCCAGCATCCCACACCCCATCCCCATGACTGGTTGTACCCTGGCCTCCCAGCCCCTCCAGCCCCCTCGGTGCCTGCAGTGCCCACCTCCAGTGTCTGCCTGCCAGGGTGCTCCTCCCGCAGCAGCTTCTCGCCGGTGCCCTGCAGCTCCTGTACCCGCCGCTCCCGCAGCTCCAGCTCCCGCATCAGCGCCTGGCACCGAGGGCAGCGTGTCAGGCACTGGCACTGCCACCAGCACCAGCCCCTCACCAGCAAGGTCAGCAGAGGAGGAACCACCCACCCCAGCTCCGAGGTAACAGAGATAAAGGCACAGCTGGCATGGGGGCAGAGCTGGCATGGGGGGATAGAGCTGGCACAGGAGGAACACACCCACAAGGAGGAGGTGGCACAAGGACAGGGTGGCAATATGCCACGGTGGCGTGTTGCCACAGCTGGCACGGCCAAAGAGCATCCCCCTGCCCTGTGGTGTGGGGGCACCTCCAAACCCTGTCCCTCCCACCCAGCCCTGAGGGACAGGGAGGGTGCAGGGTGGCAGGTGCCAGGCCAGCAGCAGGCACAGGGTGCCAGGCTGCCCCATACCGAGTAGCTGTCCTTCTTGGCTGCCATGTTAGGGTTGTGGTGGCTCCAGTCAAAGGTCACCTCCTCCTCCTCACGCTCGCTCAGCCACAGCAGCTCCTTGGTGGCTGCACTGACAAAGCTCTGCAGGCTCTCCAGGTGCCGCAACCGTGACTTGGATGAGGTCTGGGGTGGGCACAGGGGGCACTGAGCCTGTGCCCTCTGCCCCACAGTGTCCCACATCTGCCCACACATCTGCCCTGCTGTGTATCACATCTGGTTCATCATCATCCTCCTCCCCACCATCCTCCTCCTCACCATCCTCCCTCCCCACCATCCTCCTCCCCACCATCCTCCTCCCCAC
>VXBD01007043.1:50775-63609 GCA_013399975.1 Indicator maculatus
CCCCACCATCCTCCTCCCCGCATTGCTCCACATCTGTCCCCTCATCATCACCATCCCCCCCATCTCCCCACATCCTGCTCCCCTTCCATCACCTTCTGCCCTCTCCACTGCACCCCAGTTGCCCGTCATTGCCCCCCTGGTGCCCCCATTGCCTCTCCCACTGCTTCCCCTTGCCCCTCAATTCCCCCCATGTCCCCCATCACCCCTGGTGCCCCTCAATGCCTCCTCACCAGCAGCTTCCCATACTGCAGCTCCAGTTTGCCCAAGCACTCCCGGTAGGCACCGCGGGAGCCAGGGGAGAGCTGGGCCTAGGGCAACCCAAGAGTGAGTGTGGGGAGCCCCACACAGCCCTGGGGATGCCCCCAGCCCCATGGAGACCCCCAGAGACATCTGGAGCCCCCTGACAGTGGCTCTGGGGAGGGACCCTCATTCAAAGGACCCCCTAGAGCCCCCTGAAAGTGGTCTTGGGGACATCCCCCCACTAAGAGCAGGGACAGGAAACTTAAAGGGTACAGGGGGCATGGGGGTCTTGTAGGGCATGGGAGTCATGGGGTATGTGGGGGCATAGGGGACATATAGGGTGCTGGGATTTGGTGGGGCATGGGGGGCACAGGGGACAGGATGGGCACAAGGGGCATAGGGAGCAAGAGGGACATGGGGGTATTAGGATCTTGTGGAGCATGGGGTGCACAGTGGACATGGTGGGCATAAGAAGCTTGGGGAACATGGGGAGTAAGAGGGACATTGCTATCTTGTAGGGCATAGGGGGCATGGTGGGCATGGGGGACACTGGTACCCTGTGGGGCACAGGGAGCATGAAGGGCATGGTGGGCACAAGGAGCATGGGGGAGACGGGGAACCAAGAGGGACAACGGTGGGCACAGAGCCTCTGGGAGCGGGTCCGTGCCCTACGTCACCCCACAGCGATGCCCACCTCATCAGCCCGCGCCCGGTCGATCTTGGCACGAAACTCCTCGATGGACTGGTGCAGGCCGCGGTGGCTGCCCAGCTGCGCCTCCACGGTGGGCAGGTCCATGCCCCACTCAGCCGCTGCCAGGCGCCGCTGGTTGTCCTCTACCCATGCCAGCAGGTCCTGCAGGTAGCGCAGCGTCGCCTCCTCCAGCTCTGCCCTCGGCCGCTGGGGCACCGCTGCCGTCGTCGTCACCGTGGTCACCGCGGGCACCGCACCGGACTTGAGCCGCAGGTTGTACTCGGTGCGGATGGCCACCAGGCGCTCGTGCAGGCGGTACACCCTGCAGGGGGCACGGGTGGGCACAGGCTCGGCAGGGCCACCAGGGACTCAGCAGGCACAGGAAGCCGGGACATGGAGGGTATGGCGGGTATGGCGGGCACGGGGGGCACAGCAGACACAGAGTGCACAAAGGACGTGGTGGACACAGGGGGATGTGGTAGGCACAAGGGACATGGCAGGCAGAGGGAGAATGGTGGGCACGGGGGGCACTGGGAGCACAGAGGACATGAGGGTTTAGGGTACACAGGAGACGTGGAGGGCACAGAAGGCATGGCAAAGATGAGGGGCATGGTGGGCACAGAGAACATGAGGGCACAAGGGACAGGGAGGGCATGGGGTGTGGGCACAAATGCCAGGGTGCCTGTCACAGATGAGGATGAATTTAAGGTGGGTGCGAGGTGGGTAAGGTGGGCACAGGGTGAGTACAGGTGGTTTCAGGGTGGGCATAGGGGGAGTAGCTGGGCACAGGATGGGCACAGCAGGCCGACATCTGTGGTATATCTGCTTGCCTTGTGGGCACAGGTGGGTACAAAGCGAGTTCAGGGTGGGCAGGGGGTGGGCAGAGGGTGGCAGGCAGGCACGCACCGGCGGTACATCTGCTCTCCCTGCGGGTGCCGCCCATCCTTCAGGGTCTGGACGTCGTTGAAGAGCAGCCGGATCATGCCATCCGCCTTGTCCAGGTCCCTCTCCAGCTCCGCTGCCCGCTGTGCCGCCTTGCCCGCTGCCAGCAGCCGCACGTCCTGCATGCGGGCAGGGTCAGGGCACGGCGTGGGGCATGGCTGGGCACCCCTCCCACCCCCCGCGGTGCCCCCACACTCACAGCCTGGAGCAGGGCATCGGCCTGGTTGAGCTGTTCCTCGCACAGCCCCGACTCCATCTGCAGCTTGGTGACCACACGCTGCAGCCGCTCCAGCCTGTGGGCACGGTGTGGGCATGGCGTTGGCACACGAGCACCAACCCCGGCCACATGGCACAGTTCCTGACACATGGGGTTGAAACCCCATCCATGGCGTGGATGGTGCCCTATGGAGTGCCAGTGCCATCCATGCATGGCACAGGTCCTGTGCCATGGGGCACTCATCCCAGTGACACACGGCAGCCCCCTGGGCTGTCAACCCCATCCATGGCACAGCTCCTGCCCCACAGAGCACAGATTGCAGCCCTGGGACCCAGCAGGGCCCCTGTGCCAGCCCAGATCCCATATACTCATGGCACTGATCTTATCCCCGCCGGGCACAGATCCTGCCCGTGCACAGCCCGTGTCCCACCAAGCCCCAATCCCACTTCAGCCTGGCACCGTGCCCGTCCCTGTACAGCACAGATCCTGTAAATTCCCGGCACCAATCCCATTCTCTGAGCCGCCCCGACCCCGCCCAGTCTGGCACCAGTCCCATTCCCTACACATCCCTGATCCCGCCCAGCCTGGCACCGATCCCGCTCCCAGCCCAGATCCATCCTGCCTCCCACCGCCCCAGAGCTCGGTGCCAGCCCAGACCCCATCCCCATTCCACCCCTCCCCCCCCGCCCATCCCCACCCCCCTCCTCCCAGCGCCGTGCCGAGCCGTGCCGTGCAGTGCCGGTCGGTGCCTCGCTGGCGTCCTGGAGCCGCTGACTCACGGCCCCAGTGGTTCCGCGGCCAGGGCTGGGGGGAGGCCGGGACACCCCACCCAGCCCAGCCCAGCCCCGTGCTTTGGCCGCGGGTGCCCGCCCTGCTGCTCGCCCTGCTGCTCGCCCTGCTGCTCGTCCTGACACCCAGCCCGTTGCCAGCCCTGCTGCCTGCTTTGATGCCCACCCCAGTGCCTGTCTGTTGCCCATCCCAGTACCGATTCCAGCACCCATCCCAATGACCACTCTCGTGCCCACGACGGTGCCCACCCCAGTACCCATCCCTGTTGCCCGCCCTAGTGTCTGTTCATTGCCCACTCCGCTGCCCGCCCCGGTGCCCATCCCGGTGCCTGCCCCGGTGCCCGCATTTGGCACTGGCCTCTCGAACTCTGCCCGCAGCAGCTTCTCCCGCTCCAGCACGGCCACGTGCAGCTGTCCCCATTCCTTCTCCACGTCCAGCGGGTGGTACCCGGGGGGCACCTTCAGCTGTCCCGACTGCACCGCACCCTGTGCCCCCCAAACACCACAACTTGCAGTTGGCACTCCCAGGGCCCCGCAGACCCTTGGCACCCCCAGGCCCTCCCAGTTCCATGTGATCCCCAGAGCCCTGGGACCCCCAGTTCCTCCCCACCAAGCCCTCCTGGACCTCCCAGCACACTGGGACCCTCAGTACCTTGAGACCCCCAAACTCCAGGGTCTCCCAGTCCTTCAGCCCCCCCCAAGAACCCTGACTTCCCTCCCAGCACCCCAAGATCCTGGACCCCCAGGACTTTCCTTAGCCCTGGGACCCCCACAACACCTCCAGCACCTTGGGGCCCTCAGGACCCCACAGTGCCCCAAGAACCCCAGCACACCTAGGTCCCCCAAACCCCTTGGGACCCCCCATTCCACCCAGCACCTCTGGGATCCCCAGGACCTCCCAGTGCCACAGGACCCTCAGTTCCCCCCCAGCGCCCCAAGACCCTGGAGCCCTGGGATCCCCCAGAGCCCTGGGACCCTCAGTTCACCACCATGCCCACGCACCTCCAGGCTCTGGAAGATGGCCTTGGCACGGTTCTTGTCGGCCTCCTTGGCAGGCAGCTCCGTCTCCTTGAACTTCAGAAACTGGCGCCAGAGGATCTGCCAGGGGTGGGGGGCAGCTGAGGGGGCAGCGGGACCCCCAGTACCAGGCCCCCCCGGCTCTAGCAGCACCCCCCATCCCCCCGGGGCTGGGTGCGTGCGAAGCAGGCAGGAAGGAAGGGGCCGGGTGGGAGCTGGCAGCTGGTGTTTGCCAGAGTGAGTCACGCCAGGGCTGGAAGGGCTGAGTCAGAGGGGCCCCCCCTGCCCCCCACACGCGGCTCTGCCACTGCACCGCCACGACACCCAGCCCCCCGACTCCCACAGTGCCCCACGGACGGGCTGGATGGATCCACCTGGCACAGGGATGGACCCGGCCGGTGCTGGGATGAGCGGTGCCAGGGTTGCAGTTAGACCTCACAGTCCCAGCACGGCGAGGCGGCACCACACAGCTGGGGCCGTGCCAGTTCGGGGTTGCCCGCGCTGCAAGGTCTCGCCGCGGCATGAGCCCAGCCCACACTTGGGCTGGCGCCCAACTGGGCCACGGCCAGGCCCCTTCCCGGGCAGCAGCACCTTTCATAGGGTGCCAAGGCACGGTGGCACCACGGCCTCACCTCCACCTCCTCGTAGCTGGCAGGGAAGCGACGCTCCTCAAACTGCACCGTGTGCTGCCGCTGCCACCGCAGCAGCGCTGTCACCACCTCGTAGTACTCCTGCCAGCGCAGCTGCAGCTCCTGTGGGCAGTGGGCATGCATGGGCACCTGTCTTGGCACCCCTGGCTCGATCCCCTGGGTCTAGCACCCTGCAGACCAAGGCTCCCAACTTGGCACCCCCAGCTCCTGCTACTGCAGCTCCTGCAGGCACGCACAGCAACCCCAGCCTGCCACCCCAAGCCTGCCACCCCCAGCTCCTGCCGCTACAGCTGCAGCTCCTGCAGGCAGCTGGCATATGTGGGACCCCCAGCCTGGCACCCCCAACTCCTACCACAGCAGCTGCATCTTCTAGGGGCAGTGGGCATGCATGGGACACCCAGCCTGGCAGCCCAAGCCTGGCATCCCCAACTTCTGCCACCACAACTGCAGCTCCTGCGGGCAGTGGGGACATGTGGGGCTATCTGCCAATGCAGGGGACATGTGGCACTGCCAACCTGGCACCCTGGCATGACTCACGTTGGCCTTGACGCCATCCTGCACCTCAGGCACTCGCGGCATGGCATCGTAGAGTGAGGAGACGTAGGTGATGATCGACTTCTCATCCGGCTGCGGCACGTCCACGTCTGCCAGGGGAGGGTGAGGGGGTGAGGGTTGGACTCGGGGGGTCTGTGGGTGACTCCCAGAGCCTGGCTGCGGCCTGGCAGTAGCCTGGCAGCACGGGTACCTTCAGGGTCCAGCAGGCGGGTGACACCCAGCTCACGCTCGGCGATGGTGAAGGCCTGGTCCAGGTTCTCCAGATTGCTTTGCCGGAAGACTTGGTTCATGTCAATCAGCATTGGCCTGGCATGGGTGGGCACAGCTCAGGACAGGCAAGGGACCCCACTTGCAGGGGAAACCCCCTGGGACCACTGGCACACCCCACTGGGGCTGCTGGTGACACCCACGCTGCTGCTGGTTACCCACACCCCGGGCACCACCAGCATCAGTGGCACCAGCAGCTGGTGAGAGCCACCAGGAGCCGGGGACCCCTCCAACTCCAGCAGTGTCCCCTCCAACCCACAGGGGGACAAGGACGCCCCAACAGCCCCCAGCAGGCACCCTCCATGGGGCAGGGACCCGTGGGGCTACTGGCATCACACACACTGCTGCTGGGAACCCACACCCTGGGCACCAGTGGCACCAGCAGCTGGTGAGAGCCACCAGGAGCCGGGGACCCCTCCAACTCCAGCAGTGCCCCCTAGCCGCAGCAGGAGTGTGCCAGCCCCGGCCCCACCGTGCCCGCTGTACCCACTTGTGGCGGTGGATGATGGCGTTGAAGAGGCGCCCGTCGCGCCAGCTGCTGCTGAAGTTGTCACACCTCAGGCCCTGGTAGTCCTCCACCATGCGCTGGGACCAGAGCAGCAGCTTCTCCTTGGCCGTCATGTCCTCCGACTGCCCGCTCACCTGGATGTCTGAGATCTGCCCACAGTGCCCACCGTGCCAGTCAGTGCCCGCCGTGCCAGTCAGCAACAACCTCCGCCGCCNTCCTTGCTGTCACCAGCACCACCAAATCTCCCCATGGCACGGCACTGGGTGCCCACCACCTTCCACCACAGCTGGTGATGCCCCTGACCCATCATCACCCCTTCCTGCCACAAACTGGCACCAGAAAGCCCTGCATTCTGGCAGAACCCAGCTCCACCACCAGTGCCATCACAAGCCCTGTGCCTTGGCATGGCTTGGTCCTCCCTTTCTCCACCACAGATGGTGATGCCCCAGCCCTGCTGCTGCCCCATGGAGGCACCAAATTGGCCCTGGGGAGCTCCCCATACTGGCAGATCCCAGCCTCCTGGCATCACCAGCACTGCCACATCTCCCCGTGGCATGGCATAGAGTGCTCATCACCTTCCACTACAGCTGATGATGCCCCAGCCCCACCATTGCCCCATATTGGCACCAAGGAGCTTCCTAGCACTGCTGGCACCACTGTCAGTGTGGCATGGCCTGTTGGCCACCTTCTCCACTTCAGCACGTGATGCCCCAGCCCATTGGCACCAAACTGGCACTGGGGAGCCCAGCATCCTGCACATCCCTAGGCACCCAGCACTGCTGGAATCAGCAGCACTGAAAGCACCATGCCTCTGCCAGGCCGTGCCAGGGCAGGTGCCAGTGCTGGTGCCAGGCTCACCTGGAAGTGGAGGATGATGGTCCAGATGAGCCCCAGCGTCAGCTTGGGGTTGCCATCAGCGATGTCATCGTTGCGGATGTTCACCAGCTTCACCTGCAGGCATAAGGTGCCAGTCATGGGGGGTGCTGGGAGCACGCCACAGCCCAAGGGGTGCCCAGGGGCATGCTGGCATCCCCTCCCCCACTCACCTGCCGATGCTTCAGGTAGTTGAGGGCGATCTGGACGTTCTGCAGCTTGTGGAAGCGCATCCGGCCCTTCTCCCGGGGCTGCGGGCACACAGCATGGTCAGCGGGCACTGCCAGGCACAGCCACGGCAGCGCGTGGCATGGCCATGGATTCGCCAGGAATGGCTACGGCATCACTGGACACGGCCATGGCATTACCGGACACAGATATGGCATCGCCCAGCACGGCCCCACCAAACCACCCATGCCAGGCACCGCGGCCACCCCCGCACCATACACGCCACTGCCACAGGCCCTTTGCACTTTGTCCCCATGCCGGGGCCAGGGCCAGGATGTGCCCACCGCTGCCACCACCGTGCCACCTGCTGGGGCCAGCTGTGCTTGGCCACGCCACTGGCGCAGCATGCCACCAAGGGAAGCCAAACACTGCGGCACCATGGGAAGAGGAGCTTGGGCATTGGGCACCCCACAGCAGCAGGGGGGCAGTGCTGCCACCTGGGCCTGTGTCCCCTGCACGTGGGCATCAAGGCTTTGTCAAGCCAAGACTAGCCAAGTGTCCACCACACCCTGTCCAGGCACACACCAGGGCCTGCCAGGAAGCTCCTGCCCATCCCATGGGGCTGCAGGCAGGAAGCTGCCAGGCACAACAATCCTGCACTGGTGCTTCCTGGCACATCAGTGCCAGACCCATGGTTTGGGCACAACTGGTCCCATGGCACAGACACAGTCAGCCCCATGGCATGGGCACAAACAGCCCCATGGCACAGGCACAACTAGCCCCATGGCACAGACACAGCCAGACCCAAGGCATGGGCACAGCCCAGCCCTGCCCATGGCATCCTGGCTCTGCCCTTGCCAGCTCCTCATCCTGTCTGTGCCAATGTGGTGGGGCTGTGCCAGAACTGGCATACAGCTCTCTGGCACATTCTGGCATCCCCACCACGCTGGGTGACCCCCAGCAGGACCGTCTCCAGACCCCCCCATACACTCCATGGCAGTGGCTGTGCCACGTGTTGGTTGTGCCAGTGTCAGCTGCCAGATGGGCCAGGAAGCATAGAGTGCCCACAGTGCCCCATGCCCAGCCTGCCTTTACCCCATGGCTGGGCTGCACAGGGGTAACCAGACCTGAGGTTAGTGGCTGTGGTGCCAACTACTTCACCCACTTGGTGCCCCAAGAAGCTGGGTGCCAAGTGGCACCTCTTGCTACTGTACCAGGAGCCTTGCTCCAGGTCCCAGTCCCATGGCATCGCTCCCAGTGATGCCATGCTCCTATCTCAGTGCCACCGGCAAGGCCTGGCACACGAAAGCCCCCCAAAAAGCCCCACTGCTGCAGCATCTAGTGGTGCCACCCTGTCCCCCCTGGCACCGCATGCTCCGGTGCTTCTCCTGCCCACCAGGCTGGGCTAGTGCAGCCACAGCAGTGCCAGGGCACCCCCCGGGTCGGCGCAGCAGGAGCTGTGCCATGCGGAGTGCCAAGGGCAGAACCACTCACCAGGCGCAGGGTCCGGATCACGTCGCGCTCCCTCGGCTGCCCGGGCAGAGCGACAGAGAGGTAGAGGAGGCAGAGGCGAGGGGCACAGTCAGGGCACCGCCGGTGCCAGGCGCCCGCCAAGCAGAGAGAGACCCCAGAGCAAAGGGTTAGAGGCCGAGGTGGGACCGGGAAGATGCGGCATGGAGCGGGCACGGCAGTGTGGCACAGTGCCAGGGGCCGGCCAGGATGAAGCCAAGGTGAGGAGATGCCAAGCAGGAGAAGGGTGGGCGATGCCAAGCGGCAGAAGGGAGGGCGATGGATGCGGGGGAAGCGGTCAGGGGCACGCGCGGCAGCGGCGATGGCATTGGGTGGCACCTACCAGGGTGTCCCCTGAGAGCACCTCCAGCAGCGAGATGAGGTTGTGTCCATCCCGCAGGTCCTCGTACAGGTCGTTGACGTGGCGCTGTGCCTGTGGGCATGGAGACGGCATCACTGGGCATGCCGAGCCTGGCACCCCCTTCCCTGCCCCACCAAAATAGGAGTCGTGCCCCCTGCCCCATGCACAGTGCCCACACACATCCCCAACCACAGCCCAGTGCCACCAACACCCCATGTGTCCCACCCTGTGCCAGCACACTCCAGCAGTGCCAGGCTGGGTCTGGCATTGCTCTGCCACATGCCAGGATCCAGCAGCCATAAGTGTCTGACTCGGCGCCCACCATGCCAGCAGCCATGGGGGAGTAAGAACTGGTGCCCACCACTTTGGCAGACAGAGGAACTGGACTTGGTACCCACCATGCTGGTACCATGTATGGTCAGAAAAGGTGCCCACCATGCTGGGGGTTGGACTCAGTGCCCACTATGCTGGTACCATGGAGGATCAGACATGGTGCCCACCATGCAGCAGTTATGGAGGGGTTCAGACCTGGTGCCCACCTTGTGGGCAGACACAGGAATTTGACCTTGTGCCCACCATGCTGGTACAATGGGGTTCAGACACGGTGCCCACCATGCCAGCAGCCGTGGTGAGGAAGGAGGAAAAGGAAGGAAGAAGAGGAAGGAGGAAGAGGAAGGAGGAAGAGGAAGGAGGAAGAGGAAGGAGGAAGAGGAAGGAGGAAGAGGAAGGAGGAAGAGGAAGGAGGAAGAGGAAGGAGGAAGAGGAAGGAGGAAGAGGAAGGAGGAAGAGGAAGGAGGAAGAGGAAGGAGGAAGAGGAAGGAGGAAGAGGAAGGAGGAAGAGGAAGGAGGAAGAGGAAGGAGGAAGAGGAAGGAGGAAGAGGAAGGAGGAAGAGGAAGGAGGAAGAGGAAGGAGGAAGAGGAAGGAGGAAGAGGAAGGAGGAAGAGGAAGGAGGAAGAGGAAGGAGGAAGAGGAAGGAGGAAGAGGAAGGAGGAAGAGGAAGGAGGAAGAGGAAGGAGGAAGAGGAAGGAGGAAGAGGAAGGAGGAAGAGGAAGGAGGAAGAGGAAGGAGGAAGAGGAAGGAGGAAGAGGAAGGAGGAAGAGGAAGGAGGAAGAGGAAGGAGGAAGAGGAAGGAGGAAGAGGAAGGAGGAAGAGGAAGGAGGAAGAGGAAGGAGGAAGAGGAAGGAGGAAGAGGAAGGAGGAAGAGGAAGGAGGAAGAGGAAGGAGGAAGAGGAAGGAGGAAGAGGAAGGAGGAAGAGGAAGGAGGAAGAGGAAGGAGGAAGAGGAAGGAGGAAGAGGAAGGAGGAAGAGGAAGGAGGAAGAGGAAGGAGGAAGAGGAAGGAGGAAGAGGAAGGAGGAAGAAGGGAACAGACCTACCTCTGCTCGCCAGTGCTGCATGGGGAGAGGCAGAGAGAGAGTGGTTAGGAGAGGGGCAGTGGGCACAGCCTGGCACAGGCAGCAGGCACTGGGCACCGACACCCACCCCAGGTGCCAGCAGCACTGCCGCAGTGGCACCAGCGCTGTGAACTGGGAGCCGGTGTGTGGGCACAGGCCGGGGCCTGGGGCCAGGAGCCGTCCTGGCGCGTGCCAGGTGCCTGGGCAGGGCTCTGGGGACAGGCATGGGCACGACAGTGAGGCCCTACTTTGGCTGGGTGCCGGGCACGAGTGGCACCGGGACGGGAGAAGGAGGCACAGCTGGAGATGGGAGTGGGATGGAGCAGAGGGGCATGGGGCACCTTAGTGGGCACAGGCAAAGTGCTGGCACCACAAAGGACACTGTAGCAGTGCCAGGGTGAGGGGGCTGGGCAGGGAGCTTGGCAGAGAAGCAAAAGACAGGAAAGGTCCCCAAAAGGTCCCCTGGTGCCTGAGGCCATGGCAATGTCCTCTCCCAGAGCTGGCACACTGCAGCTCCAGGCCTGGCATGGCGCCTGGCACAACCACGGTGCAGCACAACCCCCCTGCGCAGGCGGGCACAGAAAAAAGAGAGGGGGGGAGCCCTGGCACTACCCCAGACCCACAGTGGAACAGGGCAGAGACTCCCGCACCAAGGTGCCAGCCGCAGCCTTGACATTGGGAGCGCTGGCACAGGCAGCTGGTGCCAGCACCGTGCCTGGGCCTCTACTGCCCAGAGCCTGCCATGCTCTGGCATGGCAAGGATGGGGCTGGGAGCGCTCTGGGCACTGCCACTGGCACAGTTGGCACAGGTGGCACAGGCCGTACCTTGATAAGGTGCTTGTTGACCCATTTGGTGAAGGTTTTCTTCTGGACACGGTCACGTTCGTCTGCAAGAGAGCAGAGGGCATGGTGAGGGCTGGCATGGCATGGCACGGCACGGCACGGCATGGCACGGCACGGCACAGCTAGCAAAGGAAGTATCCACAAGCCATGAACCACCATGGGCAGCAGCTGCAGTGACTCATGGGGAGCAGAAAGCAGCTACCACGGACCAGCTGCTGCATGCCTGTACCTCAGCCCTGGCACCACAGCCCTGGCAGGGCTGGCTCGGGTGTGGGCTTCCCAGCTCTGCCCACAGACACACAGTGGAGAGCCCCAGGGGCACCCCAGGGATGCCCTGAGTGGGCTGTGGGCAGGCCTATGATGAGTTTGTACCAACATGGCCCCAGGCACTGCACAAGGTCCCCAGTGGGGCATGGGTGGCACCAGGATGAGCCTGTGGGGTATCTGTCCTGGCACAGCCTTAGTACATCCACAGTACAGCCCCGGCACAGGCCTGGCACAGCCCCAGAAGATCTGTGGGGCACAGTTACTGCCCTGTGGGGTGAGGAGGTGCCTGGGGGCTGCCAGCCCCATCCTGCACCCATCCAGCCCAGGGTGTTGGGCACAGGCACGGCCCTGGGACTCCCCTGCAGGGTGCCCACACTGCAGGCAATGTGTGGGCAGGGTAGGGGCAGGGTGCCCTCTGGCAGGGTGCAGGGGGTGTCCCCGCAGGGCTGTGACTCATGGGCACTCCCTGCCCGCTGCCCTCTCATCAGGGCATGAGGATGGGTGATGCACCAGCCCCATCTTGTGCCCAGCACCCCCTACTCAGCAGCCCCTGTGCCCACCCTGGTTCACCCAGCCCAATGCCAAGATGTCATCTGCTGGACTCTGCCCAGCACCAGAGCAGGTATGGTGGCACCAGGGGACACCCCTGGCAGACAGGGTGATGCCATCACCCCCTGCCCACACTGCAGCACCCACCCCCAACCCACTGCCCACCCTGGCCACGCCACGGCACCCACCCCCACCCCCTGCCCACACCACAGCCAGGCCGGGGTGGCGCAAGCTGGGTCTTGCCCAGTCTGGAGCATGCTGGGATCTGCCCAGGCAGCAGCCAGAACCTGGCACCCAGCACACAGCCATCCCAGGCAGGCGCACTGGCACCAGGGTACAGCAAGGGATACCAGTACACACTGGGCACCCTGTGCCCATGGGTGGCAGAGTGGCAATGCTGGGGTGTGGCAGTGGCACAGGAGGAAGGAAATGTGGGGTGCAGGGGGAGCGGTGCCACGCCCTGGCAGCACGCACAGAGGCCTTGGCACCCCAGTGAGCTCCAGCTGGCGGTGCCCACCCTGTGGCACCTGAGCAGCAGTACCAGGGCCGAACTGTGGCCGAGCCACGACCACGGGCAGGGTGTGGCAGGAAGGGCTGGCACCCGCCGGCAGCGGGGCTGGGGGCAGAGGCTGTGCCCACTGCTGGCACCGCTATAGGCACTGCTGAGGGCCTGGGACCCCAGCTCCACTGGATGACCACAGGGGGTCTGGCCACGATCAGCAGCTCCCGCCCCACAGCTGTCCCCCTGCCTGCCCAGGGGCACCGCCCAAACACAAGGGTCTGCCCTATAGCCTGCCCATTGTCTGCCCCACATCCTGCCCCACGTCCTACCCCACGGCTGTCCCCCAGCCTGCCCCCCAGCTGCCCCATAACCTGCCCGGGGACACCGCTCAAACACGGGGTCTGCCCCCCAGCCCATCCAGGGGACACCGCCCAAAGATGGACCCCACATCCCTCTGCCCCACACCTTCCTGCCCCACACCTCCTGCCCCGCAT
>VXBD01007044.1:27055-66287 GCA_013399975.1 Indicator maculatus
CTCACTGTGCAGAACTTCCTCCTGATTTCCAACCTAACTCTGTCCTGCTCCAGTTTCAAACCGTTGCCCCTGGTCCTATCCTCACAGCCCTTCTGAGCAGTCCCTCCCCAGCCTGCCTGGAGGTGCTCTTCAGATGCTGAAATGCAGCTCTCAGATCTCTCTGGAGCCTTTTCTTCTCCAGGCTGAAAAGCCACAACTCTCCCAGCCTGTCCCCACAGGGGAGGTTCCCCAGCCCTCTGATTGTCTTTGTGGCCTCCTCTGGACCCTCTCCAGCAGCTCCAGGTCTCCCTTGTGATGGGGTCCCACAGCTGGACCCAGCCCTGCAGATGAGGTCTCCCCAGAGCAGAGCAGAGGGGCAGGATCCTCTCTCTCCAGCTCTGGCCTCTCTGCTTTGGATGCAGCCCAGGCTGCCCTTGGCCTTCTGTGCTGCCAGTGCCCATTGCTGGCTCCTGCCCAGCTCTTCCCCCACCAACACCCCCAAGGCTTCTCTGCAGGGCTGCTCTCAATCTCGTCACCCCCAGCCTGGACTGCTACCAAGGATTGGCGTGACTCAGGTGCATCTCACTATAATTTCTTCATCTCCTCTCGTACATGTTCAGCTTTCTCTTCAGTGCTTCCTGAATTCTGCTCCTCATGGTCATGCAAACACTCCAGAGGATGTAGGAGGAGGGTGACTCATTCCTCTGTCTAATCATCCTGGTTGGACCTCTGCTGATGCCTCTTCTGGACAGCCTACACACCGTCAAGGGGTGAGGGCTACCCAGAGCTCTCCCGTGCTGGCATCATGCTTGGGCCGGGTTTGCTCTCCAGGGTCTATGTCAGAGGAGTAAAGTCTTTTTGAAATCAAAGAATTCTCTGAAGTTCATCCAGTCCAACACCAAACCAACTTGACCATGGCCTCCAAACCATGGCCCCAAGTGCCATGGCCACACCTTGCTGGAACACCTCCAGCCATGGGGACTCCACCACCTCCCTGGGCAGCCTCTGCCAATCCCTGACCACTCTTGCAGTAAAGAGATTTTTCCTCATCTCCAACCTAACCCTCCCTGGCACAATTTCAGATAATTTCCTCTCCTTCTCTCACCTGAGATGAGGGAGCAGAGCTCAACCCCCACCTGGCTCCAGCCTACTCTCAGGAGCTGTAGAGAGCAATGAGGTCTTCCTCAGCCTCCTCTTCTCCACACCAAACACCCCCAGCTCCCTCAGCTGCTCCTCCCCAGCCCTGTTCTCCAGAGCCTTCCTCAGCTTTGTTGTCCTTCTCTGGACACGCTGCCACAGCTCTCCTGGCCTCAAACTCTTGCCTTTAAAATCACCTTCTAGGAACCTGGAGAAAAACTGGGGCAATGCCATACTGTCCCAGGAATTTCAGACATTTCCATTCCATGACATGGCGCTAGGTAGTCTTGCTCACATTTGGTGTGCACAGGCTTGATAATGCTGCTGGAGGCTGGGTGCAGAAGAGCAGCTAAAGCAATTAGCAGTCTGGCACTTGGCCTCTCTCCTGGATGAGAGAAGTTCCACTGGATTTGCCCAAGTGCCTCTAAATAGATGTAATTAAAGCAAAGAACATCCCAAATGGAGATCTGCTTGGATGCTCACACCTGGCTGTGGTAATTGCCAGCAGCAGCTAAAGCAGCTCGTGTGAGCTTTGCAGTGGGGAGGCAGCAGGAGCACACAGAGAGCTTGGCACAGCTACTCCAGGAAGGTTTCCAGGCACAGGCAGAGCTCACATCTCCATCTCAAAGGGACGGAGCAGCAGCTTCCCATGACCAATAAGCTGGTTGAAGCAGGCACCAGACAGACATTTCACAGGCTGTTGCCTCTGAAAGGTGGTGTCAGCTCCTGAGTGCTGCTGAAGCAGCCATGGAGAAGGTTGCTGGGGAAGAGTCTGAGTGCCCTGTGACCAAAGCATCACACCTGGGAATGCAATGCAACAAGCACAGCTGCAGGCTCTGCACACCTGAGGCAGCAGGTGCTTCACCCAGGGGCTGGGGCTGAGCTGGAGACAACCAGCTGAGTAGTTTACTAAAATCAGATGCCCCCAGAACCTGAAACCATCCAGACGGGCTCAGCTTACCCTGGCTGCACCAGCAGGCTCTCTGGGGTGGGGAGGCTGTGGAGTTGCTACACCTCCTTGTTCATGGATGCTCATCTGACAGCTGACATTTGTCATCTCAGACAAGATAAAACTACAATCCAATATGTTCTGCTTGAACATTCAAAAACCTGTCCTGAGTGGATTGCAAAAGGCCAAGCAGACAGGAAGAAAGCTCTGGGTATTGACTGGCAGAAAGGGCTCTCCTTTCAAACCAGTCTCATCCTTCTGAGGCTTCACTCATGGTGTTCAGACATCTGGGTTGGATATTAAGAGAAATTCCCTCCCAGCAAGGGTTCTCAGGCACTGGCCCAGGCTGCTTAGGGAGGTGGTGGAGTCTCCATCCCTGAAGGGGTTTCAAAGCTGTGTGGCTGTGGTACTGAGGGAGGTGGTGCAGTGACAGTGGCTCAGTGATGGTATTGTGGCATTGTGAGCTCTAGGTGAGGGACTGGACTTCACCGCCTCAAAGCTCTCTTCCAGCCTCAACAGTTCTATGACTTTAAAGTGTGTGGTGAAGGCAACATATGCCCAGAATTATGCCCCCAGATATCAGCAAACTTGTCCCAACATGTTTTGGTAAGTCCCTCCTTTCCCACCCTCCTTCCTAGAGTCGGGGACAAAGGCCCAGATGCCAACCTGTCTCCTAAGGGGTAAACAACCACATGCACCCATCACATGGCATGCTCCTGCCCTTTCCATCTAAGGGCATAATTCCAGCTTCATCCTTTCTATAGGTCAAAGCAGGTTGTTGGCAAGTGTGCCCATTGGTCAGATCCAGCCTCAAGAGATCTGTAATTATTTCCCTCTTGTTTACCAATTTGCTCTCTCCTTTTGCTTTCTCTTGCTTTGCTTGAGCTATGGAAGCTCACAGCCCCTAAGTCTTCTCACTCCCACATGCAAGCATGCTAGAAGCCTCTGCAACACGGAAAGAAGCCAGCCCCTGAGCTGCTCGAGGAACCAGCAGAGGAGATCCCTTCGCTGAAGCTACGAAAGCCAGGGTTGAATGCACAGTCGAGAGGACTGGAACCCCGAGGGTAAGCTCTAGCCCAGAGGGGGAAGGACTAGCCCAAGCCTGGCGGTCCAACATTGCTGCAGCCATAAGCAGCTAACCAAGCAGCAACACATCTTGTGTGACCCCCACTGTCTGCGGGAGATAAGCAGAGCTACTGTTACTGCACCATGACCCTGTGTCATCAGGGTAATGTAACCTGGGGTTTCCTGAGAGAGAGAGAGAGAGAGAGAGAGAGAGAGAGATCCTCTCTTTTGAGTTCAAACCAAGGACTGCATCACAAGCTTAAATGGGAAGCAGTCGCCAAGATCGCCATAGTCAGCTCACTTCCAGCCGAGGGGAAGTGCTGCTCCACCGCGCCCCTTCCCCGAAGCCCTTCTCCAGGATCAGAGACGGCTGACCCTGCCCACCGGGAGCTGTCACCCTGACTGCAAGGGCTGACCCCAAAGGACCCAGCCCTGCTGCACAGGACCACTCCCCGGACCAGCCTTCTCAAGCCGACTCTGTTCAGGGAGCCACACCGATCCTGCCAGCCCCCAGTTGCTGCAGTCGCACCGTGGGGCTGTCCCCTGCAAAGGGAAGCCACCGACCAGCGGGAAGTCACCTCTTCTGTGGAGGTTGGAGGAGAAAGAAAGCCTCGCCCTGCTTGCTGCCATGGGAGGAGAAAGAAAGTCACCACCCAGATGGACCATCCCCGGGCCTACAGACAGCGAGCAGCTAGAGCAACCCAGCAACTTGCCTCGCTAAAAAGTAAGACACAGTGTAGCTTTCCACCTGTGCAACTGACCCCCACTGTCTGCGGGAGATAAGCAGAGCTACTGTTACTGCACCATGACCCTGTGTCATCAGGGTAATGTAACCTGGGGTTTCCTGAGAGAGAGAGAGAGAGAGAGAGAGAGAGAGAGATCCTCTCTTTTGAGTTCAAACCAAGGACTGCATCACAAGCTTAAATGGGAAGCAGTCGCCAAGATCGCCATAGTCAGCTCACTTCCAGCCGAGGGGAAGTGCTGCTCCACCGCGCCCCTTCCCCGAAGCCCTTCTCCAGGATCAGAGACGGCTGACCCTGCCCACCGGGAGCTGTCACCCTGACTGCAAGGGCTGACCCCAAAGGACCCAGCCCTGCTGCACAGGACCACTCCCCGGACCAGCCTTCTCAAGCCGACTCTGTTCAGGGAGCCACACCGATCCTGCCAGCCCCCAGTTGCTGCAGTCGCACCGTGGGGCTGTCCCCTGCAAAGGGAAGCCACCGACCAGCGGGAAGTCACCTCTTCTGTGGAGGTTGGAGGAGAAAGAAAGCCTCGCCCTGCTTGCTGCCATGGGAGGAGAAAGAAAGTCACCACCCAGATGGACCATCCCCGGGCCTACAGACAGCGAGCAGCTAGAGCAACCCAGCAACTTGCCTCGCTAAAAAGTAAGACACAGTGTAGCTTTCCACCTGTGCAACACTCAGTAACATTGATTTCAAAGCGCCCGCGCCTCGCCTTCCTCCAACTTAAATTGCCTCTTGATAGCATTGTAAATGACTGTAATAGTCACAGCTGCCAAGAGTCTTGTCACATCTCCGTCTAGTGGACAAGCGGTGGAACTGCACCTTCCATTCCCTTAATTGAAATTAATTCTGTAAATATTCTGATTGGGTCGAATTGTACATACTAAACCGGTTATGGTTATTATATTTGCACAACCGTGCATTAGAATCAATTAATTGGTTGTGGATAATTTTAATAATTAATAAACAATAATTTTTGTTCATATTTCATCATTCATTAATTAATAACCATCCTCCATCCTTATTTACCACAAAGTAGAACTACTGAAAATCATTTTTTTCCTGAACTGTATTTGGCTTTTTTTTTTTTTTTTAATTGATTTGGGCTCTGCCTTTCTTTCTTCCTTTGGTAGTTTCTAGAACCCTTGGGAGTCTCTGAGTGCTTCACCTGCCCTGGCTTTAGGAGGAGCTTACTTGCCCTCAGACGGCTTCTTTTACACCCATTTTGACAGGCTGGAGATGGAAGGAAGGGAAAATCTGCAGAGGCAGCTGGCCAGGCTGGGGCAGTAGGCTGAGGCCAGTGGGATGACAGTCAAAAAGGCCAAGTGCCAGGTCCTGCTCTTGGGTCACAGCAACCCCATGAATGCTTCAGGCTGGAAAAGAGCTTGGCAGAGAGGGGCCTAGGGGTGTTAAGTGGGAGCCAGGAGAACATCAGCCAGCTGTGCCCAGGTGGCCAAGAAGTCCACCACCAGCCTGGCTTGGAGAAGCAATGGTGTGGGCAGCAGGAGCAGACCAGTGATCGTGTCCCTGCACTGGGTACTGGGGAGGCCACAGTTTGAATGCTGGGTTCAGTTTTAGGTCTCTCACTCCAAGAAGGACATTGAGGGCTGGAGCAGATCCAGAGACAGGCAACAGAGCTGGGGAAGGGTCTGGAGAGCAGGGCTGGGGAGGAGCAGCTGAAGGACTTGGGGGTGTTCAGTGTGAAGAAGAGAAGGCTGAGAGGAGACCTCATTGCTCTCTACAGCTCCCTGAGAGGAGGCTGGAGCCAGGTGTGGGTTGGGCTCCGTTCCCAAGGAACAAGTGGCAAGGCAAGGACTGAAGACCTGAATTTGTGCCAGAGGAGGTTCAGGTTGGCCTCAAAGTGTTGTCCAGCCTTGGTCCAGGCTACCCAGGGCAGTGGTGGAGTCCCCATCCCTGGAGGGGTTTCAAAGCCCTGGAGATGTGCTGCTGAGGGCCATGGTTTGGTGGTGTCCTGGCAGTGCTGGGTTAAGGCTTGGACTGGATGATCTTTAAGGTCTCTTCCAAACCAAGCCAGGCTGTGGTTCCAGGGTTAGTGTGTGTGCACAGTGTATCACTGTGAGGCCATCACAGGGATTTATTTACTTTTCTTTCTCTCCAGTTCCAGTCTATTCCCTCTCTGGCCTTGTCTCTCCTGCTTTAATGGTTTAACATTTTCCAGCTGCCAAGTCATTTGTGATGATTCTTAACCAACACCAAGTGGTTTAATGTGCCTGAACACCTCTGCTTCCTTCCTGACTGACCTTTCTCATGCAGGTGGGAACAGCAGCTCCCAGGAGCACTGGGCAGGGCAGAAGGAAAGAGCTGCTCTGGCTCAGCTGTCTGTTCCCACACACCCCCACTACTGAAAACTGGCATTCACTGAGGGCAAGGGCAGGGCCTGCAGCCTGGGGAAGCACAACCCCATGGAGCAGCACGGATTGGGAGATGAGCTGCTGGAGAGCAGCTCTGAGGAAAAGGACCTGGGGGTACTGGTCGATAACAGGTTGACCATGAACCAGCAATGTGCCCTTTACCCTCCTGCCCCTGTGCCCTCCTGCAAGAGTGGTCAGGGATTGGCAGAGGCTGCCCAGGGAGGTGGTGGAGTCCCCATCCCTGAAGGTGTTCCAGAAAGGTGTGGCCATGGCACCTGGGGCCATGGTTTAGGGGCCATGGTTTAGAGGCCATGGTGGGGTTGGGTTGCTGGTTGGACTGGATGAGCTTAGAGACCTTTTGCAACGCAAACAATTCTGTGCTTCTATAAGATACAGAATCATGGAATCACAGAAACATTCAAGTTGGAAAAGCCCCTCAGGATCACCAAGTCCAGCCACTGACCCTACTCTGCAAGGGTCACCCCTAAACCACACCCCCAAGCACAACATCCAAACCACCTTTAAACCCCTCCAGGCTTGGGGACTCCATCACCTCCCTGGGCAGCTCATTCCAATCCCTGACCACTCTTGCTGGGAATAAATTCTTCCTTATGTCCACTCTGAACCTGCCCAGTGGCAGCTTGAGGCCATTCCCTCTTGTTCTGTCACTAATGACCTGTGAGCAGAGACCAGCAGCAGCCTCTGCACAACCTCCTTTCAGGTAGCTGTAGACAGCAATGAGGTCTCCCCTCAGCCTCCTGTTTCACACTAACCATCCCCAGCTCCTTCAGTTGCTCCTCACAAGATTTATTCTCCAGTCCCTTCACAGCTTCCTTGCCCTCTGCCCTGGCTCCAGCACCTCCATATCTCTCTTGGATTGAGATGCCCACAACTGGACACAGCACTCGAGGTGTGGCCTCCCCAGAGCTGAGTGTCAGGGGACAATCCCTTCCCTGCTCCTGCTGGACACAGCATTGCTGATCCCAGCCAGGAGGCCTTTGGCTCTCTTGGCCACCTGGGCACTGCTGGCTCCTAGTCAGCTGCTTGTCCACAAGAGCCCCCAGGTCCCTTTCTGCCAGCAGCTTTCCAGCCACACTTCCACAAGCCTGGAGCATTGCTTGGGGTTGTTGTGCCCAAGTGCAGCACCTGGCACTTGGCCTTGTTGACCTCCTGGTTAACCACAGCTTTACTCTCAAGCACATCAAAGGGAGTTTCCTTAATATTAAACACACAGATCAAGTCCCACCCTGAAGTGCCAAGGAGTGTTGAGATTTCTATGTGCTACATTTCCATTCCACTCGCTCTTGTGAAAAGTTCTTCTGCTGACATTTCTGATGGACAGTCCAAGGGCTTCCCTGACACTGGTGCTGTGTGTCTCGCTCAGAGGGCAGGTTTTATAGGCATTAAGGAGGTAGAATCTGCTCCTCTTCATCACCTACCTTCAACCAAGCTCTGGCAAGGATGAACACTTCAGCTATTGCTCTAGGTGAGGCAGAGTAGGTACACCCAGAAAACACAGGACACTTTGGGACAGGGTTTAGTGAACTTGGTGTCTTAGGCTGAAGGTTGGATTTGATGATCTAGAAGGTCTCTTCCACACAGAAACAATTCCATGATTCAATTCATGCAGACAGAGAAACTACAAACCCAATGTCAGTGTGGAGAGAGCATCTGCCCACACAAACAGCACTGACCTCATCATCGTCATCCCACCAGAGCTGAAGGGTTTCCCATCAGGAGCATTACAAGAAGGTTGGCAGAACAGTGCAACACATGAAACACCAAGAAAGAGCAGAGCCTAAGTGGTCTGAGCAGAGCCTAACTGGTCTGGGCAGAGCAGGGTACAGCATGCTGAGACACCAGAGTGCATGACACAGGCCAGGACCAGATCCAGACATGCACACTGTCTGGGAGCACTGCTGGATAGATGCTCCCAACCATTTCAGCAGCTTCCTGTTGCCCTGCTTGGCATCTGCTTCCAGCTACCCCCATGGCTGGTGCAACATCTGCCCTGGGTATGCTGAGAGCTCAGCTGGTTTGAGGCAGCCAGCTGGGCTCATCCCAGCTCCAGCAGGAAGGAAAAGGACTCTCAGGTGGCTCCCTCAGGAGCAGAGAGGAGGCAGGGTGGCGGGAGGCAGCAGAGCAAGGAGGTCAGAAAGCAAGCACCAGCCGTGCTCCAGCAGTAATGAAGTGACTCCTCCTCTGTGCTCTCCCTCGATGGGCAGTGAGAGCCAAAAGAATCATTGCTGGAGAAGCCACCCTGGGCAGCACAGCCTCAGAGGGACGAAGGTCACTGCCTTCAAACTGTGCCCACCACAGCCTGCAAGCAAATGAGATACAAAGGAAATGAAAGGAGCTGACACCTACTTAGCCTCTTCAGAGAAGAATATTTACTTGGGTTTATCTTCACAGCAGACTCGTAGGAGGGCGGCAGGTGAGAAAGGTTCTGGAAGGAGCGGGAGAAGGACAGGTCGTAGGGCTCGGTGGCAGACGTCAGGATGTTGTTCACCCGTGGTTTGTCTGCAAAGGAAAAACAACAGGGAGAGACTCAGGTCCACAGTGTGCACCAAACCAGCTGAGAGCCAGTGCCAGGCTCCAGCAGCCTCTGAGCCAGCTCCTGGGGCAGGCTGTTGGACATCATTCAACCTGGCAGCGGCAGAGTGGTGAGGAATGGATCCTGTGGCTTTGTTTCCTTGTCTGCAGTGATTATGGAGAGAAGCAAACTGCTGCCTGGAGAGCACCTGCACCAACCAGCTCTGCTCCCAGTGGGGCTGGGGGCTGTGAGTCACCTCACTACTCTGGAGAGCTGTGGCATGGTGCTGTGGAGTGACCCCACAGCAGCCTGCCTGAGCTCAGGCAGCACCAGCCACCTTCAGCCCTGCAAGCTGTGCTTTCCCCACTCTCAGACATGGCAATGACTCTGGAGGGGTCACGTTGTAGAATGACAGACTCACAGAATGGTTTGGGTTGGAAGGGGCATTAAAGCTCATCCAGTTCCAACCCCCTGCCATGGGCAGGGACATCTCCCACCAGCACAGCTTGCTCAGGGCCTCATCCAGCCTGGCCTTGAAAACCTCCAGGGAGGGGACATCTATGACAGCCTCCCTGGGCAACCTGTGCCAGTCTCTCCCCACCCTCACTCTCAAGAAATTTTTCCTCCTCTCCACTCTCAACCTCCCCTCTCCCAGCTCAAAGCCATTGTCCCTCATCCTGGCACTCCCAGCCCTTGTCCAAAGTCCCTCCCCAGCCTTCCTGTAGATTCCCTTCAGCTACTGGAAGGCTGCTCTGAGATCTCCCTGGAGCCTTCTCTTCTCCAGGCTGAACAGCCCCAACTCTCCCAGCCTGTCCTCTAGGTTCAGCAACCAAAAAGCCACCCCAGAGATGAGGAACTTGCAGCTCCCTGCCAGAGCTCCACTTTGCTCCCACTTCTGAGAGATTACAAAGCAGTTTCCTACAGAAACTTAGCAATGGTGCAGATCTCCTCTGCACAGTACAATAACCATCTTGGTTAATAAACTGCTCTTCCCTCTTGCTGATGTTCATCTCTGCACTCCTGGAGTAAGGTTATTGCCTGGTGAAAAGAACATAGCCCCAAGTGAGCACACAGCTAATGTCTCATCTGTCTGAGAACATTATTTTCTTGCTGATGACTTCCATCCATGTCTAATAGACTGACTGCAGGATTAGGCACTGCATCATATCCATCAGGGCACTGGAAACAATTGATTAGATGTTATCAAGCAAACAGAGACTGTATCAGCAGTGAAACTCTGTCCCCACTGCCAGCTCCGTGCATGTGGCAGGACCCTGGGGCAATGTCTCTTTGCAGATCTCCCAGCCACAACCTGTATCTAATCTCCATTTGCATGGAGGCTTGGACATGCTGAAAACAGCCCAGGCTGGGGTCCTTGTTCAGTGCCAGGGCAGGAGCATTAATTGACTGCTTGCATGAGGTGTGTGAAATTAAATGCCACACACTTAGCTGAGGGGCCTGGGCAGAATGAGGACATCTCCTCTCTTGCTTTTCCCATCCAGTCACTCAGCCACACACTGTAATGATTTTGGCAAATGAGAAGTCACCTTGAAATCCACTGCCCTGCCTTCAGCTGAATCAGGGATCAGCTGAAAGGACCAAAGCTAATTTCAAATGTCTTTTGCATAATGGAGTTTGAGGGCAGGAGCAGAGGACTGGGAGGCTCCAGTAAGGAGGAGCAGCTCATGTGATTTATGTTCGGGGACCAGCTCAGCAGAAGCTTTTTAGTGGTCTTCACTCCTACAGTATAGAACCATAGAATCACAGAATGGGTTGGGTTGGAAGGACCTCAAAGATCATCCAGTTCAAACCCCCTGCCATGGGCAGGGACATCTCCCACCAGCACAGCTTGCTCAGGGCCTCATCCAGCCTGGCCTTGAGCACCTCCAGGCAGGGGACAGCCACAGCCTCCCTGGGCAACCTCTTCCAGTCTCTCCCCATCCTCACTCTCAACAATTTCTTCCTCCTCTCCACTCTCAATCTCTCCTCTCCCAGCTCCAAGCCATTGTCCCTCATCCTGGCACTCCCAGCCCTTGTCCAAAGTCCCTCCCCAGCTCTCCTGGAGCCCTTCAGCTACTGGAAGGCTGCTCTGAGGTCCCCTGGAGCCTTCTCTTTTCCAGCCTGAACAGCCCCAACTCTCCCAGCCTGTCCTCTAGGTTCAGCAACCAAAAAGCCACCCCAGAGATGAGGAACTTGCAGCTCCCTGCCAGAGCTCCACTTTGTGCTGCTTCATCCTGTGTGCTAAAGAGGCTATAAGGACAGTGGTTGGCATGGCACCCACAGGATGTTTGGGTTCCCTCCCTGCAGCTGCAGCTGGTGTGAGCAGGACATGGATTCAGGCTCTGCTTTATGCTTGTACCCAGCTGCTTGGTACCTAGGAAGGGAAGTTCCTCAAAGCTGAGGGAGAGCCTTGCTGCAAACTCAGTGCTCTGCAAACTTCCTTCAGGCACAGGGCTCAGAATCTGCTTCAGGATGTCTCAAGCTGGAAACTTGTGTGGTGGAGATTAGACCTGAAGCCTCCTTGCAGTGTGTTGCTGTGCCCTTGTTCTTGGAAGGCAGTTTGTGTTTCAAAGTCTGTTTACAGAAGGTGCAGAGCCCTTCATGTGCAAGGACAGCAGCAGCTGACAGCCAAGACAATCAAAAGTGAATTTCTGGGGAAGTTTTGCACCAAGCCCAAGTGCAGCAGGGGTGTTCTCCATATTTGCATCTGAGCCTGCACATATGTTGTGTGAATTTTGCAAGACATTTCAGCAGATGCCTTTTAAAACATTCACCCAGCGAAAGCAAACAGTGTCACCTAGGAGGAACTGCTACAACCAAGCCTTCTGCTGCTCAGCTTCAGCTCAGCAGAGCTTCAGCCCTCTGTCAAAGCAGAAAGCTCCCCCTGCACTGCCTTCTGCTCAGCCCCTTGAAGGCTCCAGACAACAAAGCCTTCTCCAGCTCTGACGCAGGCTCCTGCAAAGGGACTCTCCACGTTCCTCAGGACGATCTGGTAGTGGCTGCTGGGCCAAAGCTTAGCACCTCCTGGGCCATGCTGGAGGTGACATCCTGTCAGAGCAGGCAAAGAACTGATGCTCACAGACTGGAATTTCAGATCCTACCACAGATCCTCAGTGTTTGCAGGGAGGGATCTGTGTTTCCACACTCCTCCTGTCTTCTGCTACAAACGCTGTTATTAATAGTCCTTTGCAGCTCTCACGAAGAACCTCAGAGAGGTTTCTACATTTCCAGGTCAGATCCTCCATGGTGTAAATCAGTGGCTCTCCAGTGAATAGCTGCCCTCATTTAGATGAGCTGGAGTTGTGGGATTTTAAATTCAGTCAGTGCTTAAAAAGCCTCTGTGCATCAGGGTGGTGCTAGGATTAGGGCTGAGATCTGAGCAGCAGCCTGAAGGGGTATGATGCCAAAAGGAGGAGGGACAGCAGCACATGGCAGGGGGATGCCCTTCAGTGCTGCAGAATATACACAAAAAATCAGAGAGCACACACATCAGCTGGGGAGGGACCCTCCAAGGATCATCTTGTCCAACCCCCTGCAGCCAGCAAGGGACACCTCCAGCTTGTCCCCATAGCAGAGGTTCTCCAGGCCTCTGATCTTTAGCCTCCTCTGAACCCTCTCCAGCAGGTCCAGGTCCTTCTTGTGCTGGAGGCACCAGCACTGGATGCAGTACTGCAGATGAAGTCTCCCCAGAGCAGAGCAGAGAGGCAGAATCTCCTCTCAGCATCTGCTGGCTGCAGAACACTCCTGAGCTGTATCACCCAGGGGCTATTAACAGGAAGATGCTTCTGAGTCTATGAAGTGCTTAACCGCATCTGCCTGGCACTAGAGCATGCAGAACTGTGTGGCACCAGGGACTCACTCTTGCTGAACTGGGGACTGTCAGCCTGCTAACTCCTTCCACCTCTGTGAGTGCCTCCTGCTCAAAGCTTGCCAGTGCATGGAGGGAAGCTGACTGGGAGAGGAAAATGCATCCTGGCAGCAGGCAAGCAAGGGGAGCAAGCTCAAACTAACTCAGCCCTCAGAGAAACAACTCCCCCATCCTGAACAAGCTGTGAGTGCCTGCCTCCCTGCAGCCTTTTGGGGTCTGGCTGAGGCAAAAGCCCCCAGTCAGGCTGATGGCAGTGCAGGGACCACCAGCACCTCCTGGCTGAGCCAGAGTGAGCTGATAGAACTGATACTGATAAGTTACCCATGGAAGAGCAATGTGCCCTCCTGGCCAAGAAGGGCAATGGTCTCCTGGGGTGTGTGAAGAAAAGTGTGGGCAGCAAGTGAAGGGAGATTCTCCTTCCACTCTGTCCTGTCCTGGAGTCCTGGGTCCAGTTCTGGACTCTCCAGTTCAAGAGGGACAGGGAACTGCTGGAGAGAGTCCAGCAGAGGCTGCAAAGCTGCTGAGGAGCCTGGAGCAGCTCTGTGAGGAGCAAAGGCTGAGAGCCCTGGGGCTGAGAGCCTGCAGAAGAGCAGCCCCAGAGGGGAGCTCAGCAATGCTCAGCAAGAGCTAAAGGAGCTGTGGGGGGCAAGAGGCTGGGGCCAGACCCTGGTCAGTGGTGCCCAGGGACAGCACAGGGGGCAAGGGGCACAAAGTGGAACCCAGGAGGTTGCATCTGAGCAGGAGGAGAAAGTTGTTTGTTGTGAGGGTGCTGGAGGCCTGGAGCAGGCTGCCCAGAAGCTGTGCAGTGGATGTGTTCCTGTGTGACCTGCCCTGGGTGATCCTGCTCTGGGAGTGGGGCCAGTCTGGATTATCTCTGGATGTCCCTCCCAAACCCTCTCTTCATTTGAAACCTGTCCAGGGATGGGGAATCCCTGGGCAGCCTGTTCCAGGCCTTGACAACCTTTTGGGGGAAGAAAATGTTCCTCATCTCCAGCTTAAACCTCCCCTGGGGCAGCTTGAGGCCATGTCACAGAATCACAGAATCAACTAGGTTGGAAAAGTCCTCAGACATCATCAAGTCCAACCTCATATCCTCTTCATGTTAATGCCTCCATCCCTGTCAGATGGGCTGCACCTCCAGCTGGGAGGCTGTTTGAGTCTAGTCCAATCCATGAAGAGTGATGCTCAGTGCAAACAGCCCATGGATTTAGCCTGAAAACCACAGAGCAGCTGCTTTAGCGCTCAGCATCTAAACCAAGTTGGCTTTCATCAGTTCTCATCCCCAGGGTCAGGCTCTGCCCTCGACATCACCGAAGAGGAAGGTCAGCACACAGGGGTTGGTTGCATTGCTGAAGCCCAATCGTGGACCAGCAAAGGAGGAGATCCCTGCACAAGGGCTGGCTCTGCACTGGAGGGCCCTTAGCAAGCTCTCAGGTGAATGATGATCCTGACTCACCAAGGACTTTGCCCCAGTCTGATTGTCCCAGTGCCACTGCAGACGCCCTGCCACCCAACACTCTATGTGCTTTCCTCTTCAGCCTGCTCTGTAGAGCAGCTCCACCATCATCTGGCATCTCCACCACAAATGCAACTGGTGGGCACCCAAACCTGGCACCATGCTGGCACAGAACCACCTGGGCTGAACAGACTTGAAGGTCATTAGGTCCAGCCACAGCCAAACATCTTCTAGGGGGCAGACTGGGAGAGTTGGGGCTGTCCAGCCTGCAGAAGAGGAGGCTCCAGGGAGACCTCAGGGCTGCATTTCAAGATCTGAAGGGCACCTCCAGGCAGGCGGGGGAGGGACTGTTCAAAAGGGCTGTGGGGATAGGACCAGGGACAATGGTTTGAACCTGGAGCAGGGCAGAGGTAGGTTGGAGATCAGGAGAAAGTTCTGCACAGTGAGGCTGGAGAGACACTGGAACAGGTTGCCCAGGGAGGTGGAATGTCCCTGGAGTCATTCAAGATCAAACTTGCTGTGTCCCTGGGCAGCCTGC
Source organism: Indicator maculatus (assembly GCA_013399975.1). Taxonomy (NCBI): domain Eukaryota; kingdom Metazoa; phylum Chordata; class Aves; order Piciformes; family Indicatoridae; genus Indicator; species Indicator maculatus. Next base: position 41,696 of record VXBD01007044.1, read on the forward strand.
TCCAGCTGGAGGTGTCCCTGCTGCCTGCAGGGGGTTGGACAGGATGACCTTGGAGGAACCCTTCCAGCCTGCTGCAATCTGTGACTCTGTGACCATGTTCCTAACCAGCTCAGCCAAACACTTCCAGGGGTGGAGACTCCACCACCTCCCTGGGCAGCCTTTTCCTGTGCCTGATGTTCCTGTTGGGGAAGAAATGTTTCCTAATATACAACCTAAACATCCCATGGTGCAACTTGAGGCAATTTCCTTTCTTTCTATCACTTGTCCAACCCTGTCACATCACCTGGTGCCTCTCTCTTCCCTCCTCCCTGGAAGCCCTGATGCTCTGCAGAGAGAGCAGCACACATCTGTGTCTGACTGTTCTGTAGGTTCAAATCTAGAGATCTGATTACCTTCTAATTTCCTCACATCTATTTCTACTGGGGATCAATCTAATTTCAACAGCCCTTAATTGTTATGATTTTGTAAACAGCATCTTAAACACAATAGACACAAAATCCTCAACAAATTGCTGGAGGAGATGTGACAGAGAGGGAATCATTTTCATATCTGCTGGGATCGTCCCAAATTGAAGCTTCTGGGCTGATGTTAGAAAATTGATGTGAGGATTATTTCAGCAATTTATCCCCTAAAGCCTTGTTAGTGAGTGGGAAGGGAGATGGCCTGGATTTGTGAAGTGAGGGAAGAAGGGAAGGAGATGGGAAGATGATGGAAAGGAGGTGGGAAGGAGAGGAGGTGGGAAGGAGAGGAGAGGATAGGAGAGGAGAGGAGAGGAGAGGAGAGGAGGAAAGCAAGAAAGAAGGAAGGAAGGAAGAGAGGAAGGTAAATACAAACTCATCTGTAGGAATCTGTTTCAGGTTCACAACTGCAGCTATAAAATGGAATTTGCCTCCATCAGAGCAGACTCTGCCACCATCTTTGGAACAGCACTTGGCCACATGAACCCTCTGAAGCCATTCCTTGCTCCTGGTGGTTTTCCAAGGGTTTTTCATTTGGAGCTGATCATCAGCTGCAATGAACTGCCATAAAAATGATGCTGTGATCTTCCTGCTCACTCAGTCCTTCAGGGCTGTGCTTCTCATGTAGATGGATGTAACAAGTGTTGGTACCTGACTCTTTGGGTAAGCATAATTAAATATGCACTAAGTAGAATGAGATTAGACTGCAGCAGCAGTGACAAAATCAAGTGTAAAGCTTTACAGACACTGAGCACAGGCAGTCAACAAACATTTCTGCTACAGCTGCTGCCATGCTGCCTCCAGCTTCTTCTTTTGAGTCACATTTGAATGTTTTCATAGGAAAATAATTGTAAGAGCTTGTGGTGCATAAAGAATGGAAAGCTGAGCAAGATACATTCCTGCATTGAAGGATTGAAGTGAGTTGTGTTTAGAAACTGAGCTGGAGCACTCACCTTCACCTTTCTCATACAAAATCACAGACTCAGAGAATGGTTTAGGCTGGAAAGGACCTCAGAGATCACCTACTGCAACCTCCCTGCCATGGGCAAGGACAGCTCTCAGCTAGACTCAGCTGCTCAAGGCCTCATACAACCTACAATTGAACACCCCCAGGCAGAAGGCAGCCACAGCCTCCCTGGGCAGCCTGTGCCAGAGTCTCCCCACCCTGGTGCTGCAGAACTTCCTCAGCTCCACTCTAACCCTGCTCTGCCTCAGCTTCAAACCATTCCCCCTTGGCCTGTCTCAGACACTCTCAGGAAAAGTCTCTCTGCAGCCTTCCTGCAGGATCCCTTCAGGTCCAGGCAGGCAGCTCTAAGGTCCCCCTGGAGCCTTCTCCAGGCTGCACACCCCCAGCTCCCTCAGCCTCATAGCAGAGGTGCTCCAACCCTTGGATCACCTTTGTGGCCTCCTCTTGACCTCTGCCCAACACATTAGGTTTTCCAAACACAGAACAGAAAAACATTTCAGTTCTGGGCTCACCAGCTCCAGAGGGACAGAGAACTGCTGGAGAGAGTCCAGGGGAGGCTGCAAAGCTGCTGAGGGGCCTGGAGCAGCTCTGTGAGGAGTAAAGGCTGAGAGCCCTGGGGCTGAGAGCCTGCAGAAGAGCAGCCCCAGAGGGCATCTCAGCAATGCTCAGCAAGAGCTAAAGGAGCTGTGGGGGGCAAGAGGCTGTGGCCAGACTCTGCTCAGTGGTGCCCAGGGACAGTACAAGGTGCACAAACTGGAACCCAGGAGGTTGCATCTGAGCAGGAGGGGTATAGAAGATGCTGGAGCAGGCTGCCCAGGGGAGCTTCCAACTCCCCTTGGCCATTTTCTCCTGGGCAATCTGCTGTGGGTGTCCTGCTTGAGCAGGGGCTTGGGCTGGCTGAGGTCCAGAGGTCCCTTCCAGACTCACCATACTGGGGTTCCATGATTTACCCCTCCAGAAACCCTCTGTGCTACGAGGCAGGCAGCAATGGGAGCCTTTCTTCTCCCTCTGTCAGCTGTGCTGTAAACAGCTCTGTGCTAATTAGGTGACAGCATCCTGACAGAACAGATTACGTGAGACCCCAGCACTAATTAGCAGCTATTCCTTCCTGCATCAGAAGAGTTCAGTGTAATCACATCAGTGATCTCATGGCCACACAAGACAAGAGAGGCAACCACCAAGCCGGGTGAAAACCAAGGCTCTGGGGGTATCTACCCTGGGAACCTGAAGTGGAAGCTGAACAGCCCAGAGGGCTAAGGGCCAATTTGTTTCCTGACTTCCTGCCCCCTGAAAGCACAGCCTGTGCTTAGCCTGTTTGATTTGTTCCTTTGCAGGTGAAACTGCACCTGGGTCAGGGCAATCCAAACACAAATGGAATTTGGGTGAGGAGTGGTTCAAGAACAGCCTTGAGGAGAAGGCCCTGGGGGTGTCAGTTGGTGACAAAGTCCCCAGGAGCCAGCAATGGTCCCTGGCAGCCCAGCAGGCAGCTGTGTCCAGTGAAGAATTTCTTCCCGTATGCAATCTCTCCTCTCCCAGCTCAGAGCCATTGTCCCTCATCCTGGCACTCCCAGCCCTTGTCCAAAGTCCCTCCCCAGCTCTCCTGGAGCCCTTCAGCTACTGGAAGGCTGCTCTGAGGTCTCCCTGGAGCCTTTTCTTCTCAAGCCTGAACAGCCCCAACTCTCCCAGCCTGGCCCCACAGCAGAACTTCTCCAGCCCTCTGATCATCTTTGTGGCCTCCTCTGGACCCTCTCCAGCAGGTCCATGTCCCTCTTGTGTTGGTTGTCCCACATCTGGACCCAGCCCTGTTGGTTGTCCCATATCTGGACCCAGCCCTGCAGGGGAGGTCTCCCCAGAGCAGAGCAGAGGGCAGGATCCTCTCTCTCCAGCTCTGCCCACACTGCTTTGGATGCAGCCCAGGCTGCCCTTGGCCTTCTGTGCTGCCAGTGCCCATTGCTGGCTCCTGCCCAGCTCCTCCCCCACCAGCATCCCCAAGGCCTTCTCTGCAGGGCTGTTCTCAGTCTCATCACCCCCAGCCTGGACTGCTACCAAGGGTTGTCCTTTGCACATTCACACAGAAAATTTCCACCATGTCCTACATAGGAAGGGAGTTGTGGAACTCTCCCAGAGTTTCAGCAGCAGTTGTGAATCCTTCAAGCTCCTTTGATGCTGTATTTGAAACATCCAAACACCATTTTGACTCAGCAAGCTGGGGCTCAGCAGCCAAAGCACAAATTAATATCAGGAAGAAAAGCATCCATGGCCATATGGCTGGCTTGGGATAAAATATCCTGAGTCACAGTGAGCTGCACTCAGCTCACTCTGTATAGCCCAGCAGGCACCAGGAACCAGTGGAGGAAAGGGAAGGCTTCTAATCCAAGGCCATGAGTGGATCTGCTCTGAGTTTTCTCTCTCAAGCAGCCAATAAAGCACATCTCTCAGGGCAGGGGAAGGTTACCTTCAGTTGCTTCAGCCAGGCCAAGGGCTGGATCCTGCCCTTGGAGCACAACAACCCCAGGAAGGCTCCAGGCTTGGGGCAGAGTGGCTGGAAACTGCCCAGCAGAAAAAGCCCTGGGGGTGCTGGGTGACAGCAGCTGGAGATGAGCCAACAGTGCCCAGGTGGGCAAGAAGGGCAGCAGCAGCCTGGCCTGGAGCAGCAATGGTGTGGGCAGCAGGAGCAGGGCAGGGATTGTGCCCCTGGGCTGGGCACTGGGGAGGACACAGGTTGAATCCTGAGTTCAGTTCTGGGTCCCTCACTCCAAGAAGGATATTGAGGGTCCAGAGAAGGACAACAAAGCTGGGGAAGGGTCTTGAACAGAGGTTCTTTGAGGGAGCTCAGTTTGTTCAGTGTGGAGAAGAGGAGGCTGAGGGAGACCTCATTGCTCTCAACAGCTCCCTGAGAGGAGGCTGCAGTGAGGGGGGTTTGCTCCTCTGCAAGGAGCAGGTGACAGGACAAGAAGTGGCCTCACATTGTACCAGGGGAGCTTTAGGTTGGATATTAGGAACAATTCCTTCCTAGAAAAGGCTCACTGGGCACTGGCACAGGCTGCCCAGGGAGGTGCTGAGTCCCCATCCATGGAGGCCTTTAAAAACATTTTTATGAGGAGCTTAGGGCCACAGTCTGACAGCAGTGCACAGGGAGGTGTTAGGTTGTGGCTGGACTGGATGCTCTTCAGTTCTGTTCTGTGACTTTCAGCACACCTTGCTACCCAGAGCTGCTGAATGCAGCAGGGACCTGGTGGAGCTACACTGAAACTTTGGTCAGAGACTCTGGTCAGGGCACTCAGTTGGCTCTGCTGGAGGACATCTCAGAAGCCAGCCTGTGCTAGATTTAAACAACAAGTAGCAAGACCAGAGAGGAGACCACACAATTCCAACCCCATTACTCCACTTTTCTTCTTTTCTTTCTCTTAGGAAATTGAAAATCTCAACAAAATAATTACCCTGCAGAGCACGATGCTGAGGTGCAGTACATGCTCCTCTGCCACTGCCATCTCTGAAGCTGTCATTGCTTCTCTTTGTGGCTACTGGGAGATAACCACCCCAAATAATGCTGCTCTACAGCTGAAATAAGTTGTGGGAGCTGCCTGAGCCACCCTCGAGGAAGAAGAAACTCCAAAGGGTTTAGGTGACCTTTGAAGGGCATTTGTCACAGATGCACAGATGCAGCAGCTTGGAAAGGAGCCTCCAAGGGCATCTTGTCCAACCCCTTGCACTCAGCAGGGACACCCCCAGCTGGAGCAGGCTGCCCAGTACCACATCAAGTCTGACCTGGAAGGTCTCCAGGGAAAGCCTCCACCACCTCTCTGGGCAACCTGTTCCAGTGTTTCCCCAGCCTCACTGTGCAGAACTTCCTCTGATCTCCAACCTAACTCTGCCCTGCTCCAGTTTCAAACCTTTGCCCCTGGTCCTATCCAAACAGCCCTTCTGAACAGTCCTTCCCCAGCCTGCCTGATATTGAAATGCAGCTCTCAGATCTCTCTGGAGCCTTCTCTTCTGCAGCCTGAACAGCCCCAACTCTCCCAGCCTGGCCCCATAGCAGAGCTTTTCCAGCCCTCTGATCATCTTGGTGGCCTCCTCTGGACCCTCTCCAGCTGCTCCAGGTCCTTCTTGTGTTGGTTGTCCCATATCTGGACCCAGCCCTGCAGGGGAGGTCTCTCCAGAGCAGAGCAGAGGGCAGGATCCTCTCTCTCCAGCTCTGCCCACACTGCTTTGGATGCAGCCCAGGCTGCCCTTGGCCTTCTGTGCTGCCAGTGCCCATTGCTGGCTCCTGCCCAGCTCCTCCCCCACCAGCACCCCCAAGACCTCTGTCCTCCAAACCAATTTTTTGCAGGAAAGCAGCTTGGACATTTCTGTACTCACAATAATCCAATTCCAGGATAGTTATCAAGATGAAGTTTCAGCACAACTAACAAAATGCTGAACAAAAGGGTGACAGATACAGAGCTGCAGGGGGTGTGGTAAGGGTGACACTGTCCCAACACTGAGTGGTTCTCCAGCAGAAGGAAGGTTCCAGCTGCACATGCTGGAGGAACTCTTCACAGTCAAAGGGTGAAGGGGAGAACAAGGACAAGTCCAAGACAAGGTAGCAGCAGAAGAGGGAAGAAAGCCGAAGGGAGCTGGGGCTTCATTTGGAGGTTTGGTTGGTTGCACAGCCAGGAGGAAGCACTGACCTGGGCAGCAGTGATTGCTCTGCTCTTGGGGGGAACTAGCAAGCTGCAGCTGATTTGGCTGAGGTGCAGGGGGGGCACATGTGCACACCGAGCTGCTGACCTGGGGCCAAGATCAGGAGGAGGAGGGAGCTAAGGCAGAGGGGGCAGAAGGGCTGGAGGGCCAGGGCTGAGCAGAGGGGCAGGGTTTCTGGCCAGGGAAGAAGTGAAGAAAGGTCTCCAGGTTGGGATGAGATGGTGGAAAGAAAGGGGTAAACAAAGGAGTGCCTTTGAAAAGCATCTGAGCTCTTGGAACTGGCTAAAGGATGCCTTGGGGCATCCCCAGGGTTATGAAGTCAGAGGGTGGCTAGAGAGGTGACAATACATGTGCTGAACCACCTGCAGAGCTAGGAGCAATGGCAATCATGGCTCTCAGAGCTCAGCTGGAGCCCTCTCAGAGGGGAATAAACCCAGAGGAAGCTCCTTGGGGACAAAGACCAAACCCAGGGAAGCTTTGGAGGAATTCTGTAAGGGCTGCCCTCCCCCTTTAGAGGCATGGCTGGTGTGGATAGGCTGCCCCAGACACCTCCTGAGGCCACAGGGCAAGGTCAGTGCTAGCCCATGGCAGAGGCCATAGGGGCCCAGGAGGTGCTCTGTGTTTCTTGGGTTCCTGGGCCCAGAGACAATGTCCTGTTTCCACAGCAGGTTAAAGAGGGTTTGGCAGGTGTGAAAGCAGCCACTGGGGCTGCTTGAGAAGGAGCCACCTCTGGTTGTGAAGGGGGGCAGGGGGAGGCCTGGATCTCTTCAAGGTCTTTACCAGTCCTGCACTATGGCAACTAGAGAGACATTGTGCAGTGAATGAGGGACATCAGCAGCTGAGCACAGCCAGACTCACAGAAGGATGGGCTGGACAGCCTGGGCTCAGCTGTCCACTCAAACTCTGGCCACAGCACTTCCAGCTTCTAGCCTGTCCCAGAGGTACACACAGGCAGCACTCTGAGTGGCCTGACTGACATGAGGGTGTCCAAGGAAGCTGTGGATGTCCCCTGCCTGGAGGGGTTCAAGGCCCGGCTGGATGAGGTGTCCCTGCCCATGGCAGGGGGTTGGATGATCTTTATGGTCTCTTCCAACCCATGCTATGACTCTGTGTGATGGTTTGAAACTGTCTCTTTAACTTTTCCTTGCAAAGTTCAAAACAGAGAAAGTGAAAGAGTGTAAATAAGTCACTATTGGGTGTAGGAAAGCAAAATACTGATTGTTCTAAACACTTCCATTGGATAGATAGAAATGTTTAAGAACCACTTCTCAAAACAAGTAGGGGCAGTCAGAGTCTGAGCTCTGGGCTTCCTTGCTGGGCTCTCTGACTGCTGTTTCTTCTTCTCTTCTGGCTGGAGATAACACACTGACCTTGGCAAGCTAAGTTAACAGCCTCTTTGCTTTTAACTAATTCTGCTTTCTGCCAGGGGGGTCTGGGGGGGAAGCCCCTGGGAGAGAGGCACCTTGGGAAAGGTCCCCTTTGGAGGGAAGCAAAGGGAGCTTGGTTGTGCTTGTCTGTTGATTGTACACATTTGTAAATGTTGTGAATTTTGTCTATTTGTACATATTCATTGCATTTCATCATAGATTATAGATCTGCTTGCAAATACAGCTTGCATTCACTTCCAGACTGAGCTAGCCTGGTTATTGTCTGTGTGGGGGAATTTCAGCTCACACTGACACACTCTGTGATGGACTTTCCTTTGGCCATCATTTGTTCTGTTTTCACAGATCCACAGATTGGGTTGCAAGGGACCCTGCAAGGCCACCACAGCCAAGCCCCTTGCAGCCAGCAGGGACACCTCCAGCTAGATCAGTATGGGTTGGTTAAATCTGGTAGCACCTTGCTGACAGGGAGGGGGGACAGGAGCAGCCAGACAAAGGGAAACACAAGGCTGAGAGGTCAGATCCTGAACAAGTGGTCACATTGCGCTGTGCAGACTCTTGCTCTTATGTTTAATGTTAATGGAAGCCATCATTTGTGCACCATCAGCAGCACAACCTTTCTATTAGCATTAAACATGCTTGGATGCCAGTAAACGGTACTGGCTGGCAGAGGAAAGTTACAACAGTGTGTAATTTTGCTCTCTGGGTTCTTACCATGTGTAGGTGTCTGGGTGGCACTGTCTAGTATCAGGTGATTATAATTTTGTTCTTGGTCATCTGAAATTCACAGAAACAAACAAACAAACAAAAACAACAACAACAAAAAAAACCTGTAAGAAAGAGCTCAGCATCCCCACTGATCTGCAATGATAATTATAGCTCACAGCACTCACAGGAAATCTCAGCATGATTAAAGAAAGGACAGGAAAATGCTTCAGAAAGCAGAAGATTCTGTTAATGTAGTTCACTTCAGACTCCAGATGCAAGGAGAACAGAACATGAGAATGGGAAAGTGCTGCCCCTCTGCTGAGCCTGCAAATGAAGAGTTAGCTGCAAAGGTAAGCAGCAGGTCCAGGCAGGAACAAACCACAGCTGGTGTTTGAACATCAGTGGGGGGTCCTTGGGAACTGCTGGAACCTCACAGCCCCTACCCCACTGATCCATCTCCATCCAGTGTGGAGGCTTAAGACATTAGCCCAAACTACACAACAAGCAGACTCTGCCACTCTGACTAGAACCACAACTACAGCATCATAGAATCACAGAACAATAGAACTGCTGAGGCTGAAGAGAGCTTTGAGACCACCAAGCCCAGCCCCTCACCCAGATCTCACAAAGCCACCAGTGCTGCTGAGCCACTGCCACCAAACCACAGCCCTCAGCACCACAGCCACACAGCTTGGAAACCCCTCCAGGGATGGGGACTCCACCACCTCCCTGGGCAGCCTGGGACACTGCCTGAGAACCCTTGCTGGGAAGGAATTGTTCTTAATCTCCAACCTGTACCTCCCCTGGCACAACTTGAGGCTGTTTCCTCTTCTCCTGTCACTTGCTGCATGTGAGCAGAGCCCAACCCCCACCTGGCTCCAGCCTCCTCTCAGGGAGCTGTAGAGAGCAGTAAGGTCTCCCCTCAGCCTCCTCTTCTCCAAGCCAAGCACCCCCAGCTCCCTCAGCTGCTCCTCACAAGACTTCGTGTTCCAGGCCTTCACCAGCTTGGTTGCCCTCAGGGCTGCAGCAGGCAGGGTTAAGTAGCTGCGCATGGACTGCAGATCTCCCTCCCCTGGGGACTAAGAGCCCTGCAAGAGCTGATGCCTTCAGTATCTGCACCAAGCTGCAGAGCAGGAGGCACTATCAGTGGCAGAGTCTCTCCTAGCACTGTGGTTTGATCTCCTTCAGTTTCCAGACAAGCCTTCAGTCAGGAATTAACTCTTTGTGTCTGTTCAACCCATGATGGAAATGTTGTAGAGAAGGGTGAGAAGAGATTTCAAGAGCATTCTTGATCTCACAAAATGACCTGGCTGGAAAAGACCTTGAGATCATCAAGTCCAACCATAACCTCACAGCTCCCTGCACACAACTCACAAACCATGGCCCTAAGCTCCTCATCCAGACATCTCTTAAACCCCTCCAGGGCTGGGGACTCCAGCAGTGCCCTGAGCAGCCTTTTCCAGTGCCCTGGGCAGCCTCTGCCAGTGTTCAGTAACCCTTTTGGTGAAGAAATTTTTGCTCATCTAACCCTCCCCTGGCACAATTTCAGGCCATTCCCTCTCCTTTTATCAGCTGAGTCTAGGGAGCAGAGCCCAACCCCCACCTGGCTCCAGCCTCCTCTCAGGGAGCTGTAGAGAGCAATGAGGTCTCCCTCAGCCTCCTCCTCTCCAGGCTGAACACCCCCAGCTCCCTCAGCTGCTCCTCACAGGACTCCTCAAGCCTGTGTTGGAGAGAGTCCTGCTCTTGTGCTCTCCTGGGCAGGATGGCCTGGCCTGAGGTCTGCTCTGCTGTTCTTAGAGACCTGCCTTTGCTATTTCACTTTCTCCCCAGCAGATGTGTTTCATTAGATCTTCCTTGCTGCTTTTTTAGGTTGATTGCTTCTCTCTTGTCTACCAGGGACACGAAGAACATCCTTCTTCTATCTGTAGTAGCTCTGTGACAAAGCTGTGGCTCTGTGTTCCCTTAACTTTACTCTTCAAGTTAAACAAAGCCATTTCCTTTATACTCCTCCATAAAACTTGCTTTGCCTTTGCTAATTTCCTTCTGGCATCCTGTGCTCTCTCCATTTGACCTAGGTCCTTCTCAAGCCTGGAATGCAGTCTGGGCCATCTGTCTGAGACTAGGATTAAGCTGTGCCAATGAGGGGCTTAGGCTGGAGATGAGGAAAATCTCTTTGCCGCAAGAGTGGTCAGGGATTGGAACAGGCTGCCCAGGGAGGTGGTGGAGTCTCCATCCCTGAAGGTATGCAAGAAATGCATAGATGTGGTGCTTCAGAAGACAGTTTACTGGTGATGGCAGTTGGGTTGATGGTTGGACTGGATGATCTTAGAGGTCTTTTCCAACCTTGATGATTCTATGATTCTATGATTCTAATACAGAGTGAAGTGCCTGGATTCTTCCCAGTCATAGAATCATAGAGTTGTTTGGGTTGGAGAAGCCCTCTGAGATCATCCAGTCCAACCACCAACCCAACCCCACCATGGCCACTAAACCATGGCCCCAAGTGCCATTTCTGGAACACCTCCAGGGATGGGGACTCTACCACCTCCCTGGGCAACCTATTCCAGTGCCTGACCACTCTTTCAGTAAAGAAATTTTTCCTACTATCTCAATCTAAACTTCCTCTGGCACAATTTCAGGCCATTTCCTCTCGTTCTGTCACCCAGGGAGAAGAGATCAGCTCCCACCTCACTGCAGCCTTCTTTCAGGCAGCTGTAGAGAGCTATGAGGTCTCCCCTCAGCCTCCTCTTCTCCAGGCTGAACACCCCCAGGTCCCTCAGCTGTTCCTTCTCAGAATTCTCTAGCCTCTTCCCCAGCTTTGGACATGCTCCAGCACCTCAATGTCCTTCACACAGTGAAGTGCCCCAAACTGAACACAGCATCCCCAGTGCCCTGGCCGGGGGCACGATCACTTCCCCACTCCTGCTGGCCACCTCATCCAGGCCTGCTGGCCACCTCAGCACACTGCACATGTTCAGCTGATGTCAATCAGCACCCCCAGATCCTTTTCTGCCAGGCAACTTTCCAGCCACTCCGTCCCAAGCCTGTAGCATTGTGTGGGGTTGGTGTGAATCAGCACTTGGCCTTCTTAAACCTCATACCACTGACCTCAGCCATGGATCCAGCCTGTCCACATCCCTCTGCAGAGCTCTCCTACCCTCAAGCAGATCAACACTGCCACCCATTTTAGTGTCATCTGCCAGGTGACTGAGGGGGCACTCAATTCCCTCATTCAGATCATTGATAAAGATACTGAAGAGCTCTGGCCTCAGTACTGAGCCCTGGGGAATGCTGCTGGTGACTGTCTGCTAGCTGGATTTACCTCCATTCCCACCACTCTTTGGGCCCTGCCAGTTTGGTAACCCAGCCACCCCTCCAAGCCTTGAGCAGCCAGTTTCTGCAGGAGGATGCTGTAGGAAACTGTGTCAAAGGCTTTGCTAAAGTAATCTACTCCTGTTCACTCAAACTCCCTTTTTTTGTTCTTTTTCTGGTTCATGGAAACTTTCTGCTCCTTTCTGCTCCCCTTATTGCTTTTCCAGAGAGCTGCTGCCTGTCCAATTGTTCTTCACCCTACAGGAGGGCTTCTCACGTCCCTGTCTCAGTCCAAGGCACAGCATTTTTCTCCATTTAATCAATGTCTCTTCAGCCTATTTCTCAAATTTGTCCAGAACAATTTTAAATTCTAATCCCATCCCCTAGCAGTCTCCTGGTCACCCAAGCTTCATATCATCTGCAAATCTAATAAGCAAACTCCTTTCCCCACTACTACCACACAAACTAAATGCAGAGCCACATCAGCTCATCCTTCTCCTGACTTTTAGTTCCCTTCTATGGTCATGGCACCTACCCAGGGAGGTTCATTAAGAACATGGCTCTCAAATCAGTCTCACATCACTTCTTCAGGGACTGCTGCAAGCCTTGCTGAGGTCATGATCCTTAGCAGAAGTCCTTTCTCCCAGTGTAAAATAAAACTAAGAGGAACTGGATATGATCTCCTCAGAAGTCCATGTTGGCTCTACCTCCTCCTGCTGGAAGCTCATCTCCCTGCACAGCCTGCTGACTGCCTGTGTGCTGCCAGGATTAAAAGCAGAGGTCATTGGTTTGGCTCACACCACCAGGAACACCTTACCCTGTCTACTACTGCACACAGGACTCATTCTGCACACAGCTGGAACTACAGAGAGGAGAAAATTCCCATGGGACAGCAAGGTGCCCTCGTGGCCAAGGAGGCAAATGGTCTCCTGGGGTGGGTTGAGAAGAGTGTGGCCAGCAGGTCAGGGGAGGATCTCCTCCCACTCTATTCTGTCTTGGTGAGACCATGTCTGGAGTCCTAGGGAGACTATGAGCATGCTGAAGGGCTTGGAATATCTGTGTGAGGAGGAAAGGCTGAGCCCTGGGGCTGTTGAGCCTGGAGAAGAGAAGGCTGAGAGGAGATCTGATCAGTGTTTATAAATATCTGAAGGGTGGGGGCAATTAGAAGGTGCCAGGCTCTTTGCAGTGATGTCCTGTGACAGGACAAGGGACAATGGACACAAACCGGAACCCCGGAAGTTCCACCCCAGCATGAAGAAAAAACTGGAGGTACTGGAGGCCTGGAGCAGGCTGCCCAGAGAGGTTGTGGAGTCTGCTTCTCTGGAGACTTTCAACACCCATCTGGCTGTGTTCCTGTGTGACCTGCCCTGGGTGATCCTGCTCTGGCAGGGGGGTTGGTGTGGATGTTCTCCAGAGGTCCCTTCCCACCCTCACCATTCTCTGAGTCTCTGGCATCACTCTGTTTACCAGCATGTGATGAGCAGACCTCAAAATGTTCACGTAAACAACAAAAGTACTCTTGAGTAAGTGACCTTCAGGACATCTAAGCTAGAACATTTTGAAATCTCCACTGGTGGTAGAGAAACCATGCTCCACAGTTCTGAATGTCTCCAAAGATGAAGACCCCAAATTCTGCCTGGAAATCCTCTTCCAGCAGTCAGCCACCCTCACAGTAAGAAAGTTTCTTCTTATGTTAAGTGGAATCCTTCATGTTCCAATTTGTGCACATTGCCTCTCCTGTGTCACTGGCACCACTGAGAACCATGGAATCACAGAACTGTTTGGGCTGGAAAAGCCTTCTGAGATCATCCAGTCCAACCCCAACCCAACCCCACCATGGCCACCAAACCATGGCCCCAAGTGCCATGGCCACACCTTGCTGGAACACCTCCAGGCATGGGGACTCCACCACCTCCCTGGGCAGCTTCTGCCAATCCCTGACTACTCTGGAAGCAAAAAAAAATTTTCCTCCTCTCCAACCTAACCCTCCCCTGGCACAATTTCAGGTTATTTCCTCTCCTTCTATCAGCTGAGAGTAGGGAGCAGAGCCCAAACTCCACCTGGCTCCAGCCTCCTCTCAGGGAGCTGTAAAGAGCAATGAGGTCTCCCCTCAGCCTCCTCCTCCCCAGAAGAGCCTGGCTCACTCTTCTCTACTCACTCATCAGTTGCATACATTGCTGAGATCCTCCTGAGCCCTCTCCTCCCCAGGCTGAACAGACTCAGCTCTCAGCTCCTTCCATTGCAACAGATGCTCCTCTCCCTTAAGCATCTTCCTGGTCCTTTGCTGGACCCACTACAGTTTCTCCATGTCTCTTCTGTACTGGGTTCCAGCACCAGGTGTTGAAGAAATGTGTGTCAGGTGCTCAAGAACTCTGTGGCCATGGCACTTGGGGCCATGGTTTAATGGCCATAGTGGGGTTGGGTTGATGTTTGGACTGGATGATCTCAGAGACCTTTTCCACCCAAACACTCCTCTCATTCTCTGGCTCTGTGTCTCTCAGCAGTACTGAGCAGAGGAGGAGGCTCAGCTGCCTTGCCTTGCTGGCAGCACTCCTCCCAGAGCAGCCCAGGCTGCTGGAGCCTTCACTGCCACCAGGGCGCAGCGCTGACTCGTGTAGCACTTGGTGCCCAGCAGCTCTCTCATTGGCTACTTTCCCTACCATTTATTACCTTATTTATAAGTAATTAAATCTGGCTTTGCAACTTGCAAACTAGGTTGTGAGTAATGAGCCTCTTCTGTTTGCTGATGACCTCTCCTTGACATTTGCAGCTGAGAAGTTCACCGAGCATGACTAAATTGCTCTACAGCTCCTTCTCTCCTGCAAGCCCCAGCAAGGGACATCTTGCCCCAGGAGGTCTCCAACCTTCTCCATGCTTTGTGCAGGAGCCTGTGCTTCCTGTGCTCCTCCCTCTGGGTTTCAGCCTGCTGTAGGGCTGCAGGCGCAGAAGGCAGGGATGGACAGCAAGGAACTGCAGCCTCAAAGCTCATTTACAAATCAAATCACTGAAAACATCCAAAGATCCAAACCGTTTGTCCTCTTCTCAGCTAATGTTGCTCACACACTACAGGAGCTGACATATAAAAGGTTACAGGGAAACACTCGCCTGCCAGAAACGAAAGCATTTAACACAGCAGAGCTCCACCACCTTAATTGGTCCTGAAGGCAAACGACAGAGGGTTCCTGAGAAGGCAGCACTCCAGCCACTGCTTAACACCCTGCCTCTGGGCTGGGATTGTGTCTCCTCTGAGAACAGTTGCACCTGAAGAGGATCACAAGTGTCTGCTGATCAGCTTCCCATGTCACCTCAAATGATTATTTTACCTCTCTTTTCCCTTCCCTTTCTTTCCTTTTCTCTTCCTTTTCTTTCCCATTTTCCCTTCCCTTTATTTCCTTTCCTCTACCTTTTCTTTCCCCTTTCTTTTCCCTTCCCTTTCTTTCCTTTTTTCCCTTTTCCCCATTCTCTCCCTTTTCCCTTTCCTTCCTCTCCCCCTCTCTTCTCCCTCCTTTTCCCACTCTCCTTCCCCCTCCTCCTCCTCCTTTCTCTTTCCCTCCTCCTTCCCCTTCCTCCCTTTCCCGTCCCCCTTCCCGTTCCTTCCCTTTCCCTTTCTTTCCCCTTTTCTGTTTTCCGCTTTCCTTCTTTTTTTCCCCTTCCCTTCTTTTTTTCCCCTCTCACACTCCTAAGTGTTTTAGAAGCAGAATCCAAACCAGTCTCACACTGAACCATTCCCTGTGCCTGAGCTGATCCTGCAGCCAAATGCAGCTCTGGGCCCCATCTGCCATGGATGCAGCCCCTGCAGCCCCCTCCCAAGCAAGGGAATGCTCTGAGCTGGTGGCTGAGCCTCCTGTACCTCTCCAGCGTCAGGAGCTGTTAGCTGCCAGGTGCCTGGTGTTCAGCAGCAGCTGTGTTGCAGAGATCAAAGCCATTGACTAGGAAGCTCCATCAGGGAAAGAAAGGATTCCCAGTGCCTGGAATTGCCAGCCCACAAGACAGGATTATGGAGCAGAGCTGGAGGAGGGGTCAGACACAAGAACCTGCAGAAAGCATCAGGCAGCTCACTGGAAGAAGGGAAACTACTGCTGCAGCCCCACTGCCAGCTGGGGGAATCACAGAATGGGTTGGGTTGGAAGGGACCTCAAAGCTCATCCATTATCAAGCCCTGCCATGGGCAGGGACTCCTCCCTCCAGCCCAGCTTGCTCAAGGCCTCATCCAGCCTGGCCCTGAACACCTCCAGGCAGGGGACAGCCACAGCCTCCCTGGGCAACCTGTGCCAGTCTCTCCCCACCCTCACTCTCAACAATTTCTTCCTCCTCTCCACTCTCAATCTCCTCTCTCCCAGCTCAAAGCCATTGTCCCTCGTCCTGGCACTCCCAGCCTTTGTCCAAAGTCCCTCCCCAGCGCTTCTGGAGCCCCTTCAGGTACTGGAAAGCTGCTCTCAGGTCTCCCTGGAGCCTCCTCTTCTCCAGGCTGAGCAGCCCCAGAGCTGTTCAGGGTGTTTGCTACAGGAATGGGTTTGTTAGTGAGGACAGCACAAGAGATTGCATCCAATAAGATTCTATCTGTAGTCTGGAGGTGGATCCAGTAACCACCACTCTGGAAATGCAACTGCTCAGCTGGGAAAGAGTAGCCTGTGATGGGATGCACTTGTGAGCTTGTGCATCCAAACTGCTGTGTTTCCTACTAAAGGTCCTTACAGAGACTGCAGAGCAAAGTTGCTTTAAGACATGGCAGCACTGACAGCCACACCAGCATCTGCAATGTTCATTCAAGCCTGGGAACTGCTCTGAAATCCACAGTCAATGGGCCAGGGAAAGGGACTGAAGAGAAGCCATCAGCCCCTGACACACAATTCCTTCCCTTCTATGAGGAAAGGCTGAGAGCCCTGGGGCTGTTCAGCCTGGAGCAGAGAAGGCTGAGAAGGGACCTTAACAATGTCTATAAATACCTGAGGGGCAGGGGGCAAGATGAAGTTGCCAGGCTCTTTGTGGTGGTGTCCTGTGATAGAGGTACAGGCTGGATCCCAGGAGATTCCACATTAACATGAGGAGAAACTTCTTTGGTGAGAGGGTGCAGGAGCCCTGGAGCAGGCTGCCCAGAGAGGTTGTGGGGTCTCCTCTGGAGACTTTCAAGACTCATCTGGATGTGTTCCTGTGTGCCCTGCCCTGGATGACCCTGCTTTGGCAGGGGGGTTGGCCTGGATGATCTCTGAGGTGCCTTCCAACCCCTACCATGCTGTGATTCTGCCCCCCAGGCCTTTGCAGCAACCTCAGCCTTTGCCTACCCTCAGCCTTGTTCCCCAGCTGAGATCTCCAGAGGAGGAGGAGGTAACAAGCAGTTTATTTTTCTGATGGCAAGATAACAGTTTGGCATCTACACTAATGAAGAGAGAAAGAAACAAAGGACCCAATCCCTTTCAAGGGCTAATCTCCCAGAGTCCTTAAATACAACAAAAGACTTCTGGCTTTAGGAACTGAGAGCAATGCAGCCCTGAAGGCAAGGAGGAAAGCAGACCCAGAACTGAGGATGAGGATGTAAATACTTTTGGCATAAAGCTACTCATTTGTCATCTGCCTGCCCCTCGCTGGCATTTCCCAGTCATAATTTGCAGTCCTGAGGAGAACCCTTGAGCAAAACGTCCTTTAACTGCTGCTGTGCTGGTCAAGCGAAGCTGAGCAGGCTGCCTGGGTGAGGGAAGCAGGAATCGACCCCCTGCTAGCCAAAGCCTTTGGCCGTCTGGTCCCATGGCACAGAGACGGTGGCAGACAGCTCCCAGCACTGGGGGCCGTGCCGGGGGCGGGGTGGGAGTGGGGAGGCTCAGCTCACTGTCCCCTGCCCTGCCAGGCAGGGCTCTGCCACGGCTTATCAGAGGTGAGGAGCATCTGAATGATCAGCCTGATAGATGGCCACATCCCAGCTGTCTTGTGTGTGCACTCCGTGCTGTGCATTTCCTGCATGCTGAGTGTTCTGCACCTGCCCAAAGACCCCTAGGCAAGCTGACCCCTCAGGAAGGGGCAGTGCCAAGGGGCACCCAAGGCAAAGCCACCCAGATGAGGCTCCAAGTCAGGATGTCAGATGTGACAAGGGCTGGAAATGGCAGCTGGAAGGCTGCCCCCCAAGCCTTGCTCTGCTCTTGATGATGTCAGGATTTTGTTGCCCCATTCCAGCCCTATTTCTCGGCTGTAATCCTGTGACTCATCCATTCAGCAGGATGCTCGGGGAATAAGGCACTATTCAGGAGTTATTTTAATCCTCATTAAGTGGTGAATGGCCCTGTTCTCCAGGATCCCACGCCAGCCAGCCCTGCTCTGCTCACAGAACTGTGATTTTCCATGCAGGCTTTGCCTCCAGCTCTCATCTACGCCTCACTAACAGCCTCCCACTGCAGGCAGGGTGGGGTCTGTCGTCTCTGGGTTCCAGCTGAGCTCTGCTGCTGGCATTTGCAAGGCTCTGCTACTTTTGAGGAACAGCCATGGAACGCTCAGACCACAATTTTCAGCTCCCACAGGGGATTTTTAATAGGATTTTGCAAGCATAAATCAGATGCTAATTAATCATAGCCCTTGTGTGGGGAAGGCAGAGCAGGTGCAATGGCTCCTGGCTTACATGTGGGGATGAAGGCAGCTGCAAGCACTTCTCTGTGGCCACTGAACCAGGAGGAGGATTGGAAATGCTGCCCCCAGCCCAGCTCAGCCCCAGGATTGCTACTCCATCACAGCCCTGCCAGCCACAGCTCACCCTGCCTGCTCAGGGCTGTGGCAGCTCACTGGAGCTCAACACCCCTGCAAATGAATTATAGACCCATAGAATAGTTTTGCCTAGAAAAGCCCTCTGAGACTGAGTGCAACCATCAACTTACCATCACCATGGCCACTAAACCATGGCCCCAAGTGCCATGGCCACACATTTCTTGAACACCTCCAGGGAGCACCTGATATGAGGGAGAAAAGCCCAAACCCCACCTGGCTCCAGCCTCCTCTCAGGAGCTGCAGAGAGCAATGAGGTCTCCCCTCAGCCTCTTCTCCAGACTAAACACCCTCAGGTCCCTCAGCTGCTCCTCCCCAGCCCTGTTCTCCAGACCCTTCCCCAGCTTTGTTGCCCTTCTCTGGATCTGCTCCAGCCTCTCAATGTCCTTCTGGGAGTGAGAGGACCACACCTGAACCCAGGACTCAAGGTGCAGCCTCCCCAGTGCCCAGTACAGGGGATAGTCACTGGCCTGGACCTGCTGGCCACAGCACTGCTGATCCAGGCCACAATGCTGGTGGCCTTCTGGGCCACCTGGGCACAATGTTGAAGGTATTGGAAAGTTAAGGGACAAGAAACCAAAGTGGTTTGGCTGGGACAATCCCAGGCCAGCCATGGCTGCAGGCCAGCATATGTCTGCAGTCAGCCAGGGCAGCTGAGCTGAGCTGACTCTAGGGGGATCCCAGCCCAGAGACATCCTGTTCAGTATAGAGGGGAAAGTTGGCTGAGCACAGAGGTCTTCCTGCTTTGGTTTGTGCCCTTGTTTGAGCTTCTCCTGACCCTGCTCCTCTTCCTTATCCTGAGGATTCACTTCCCTTTAGTTGTGACTGCCAAACCTTTGCTGGACTGTGTCTCTTCACTGGTATTGGTCTGGCTGCTTCATTAAATCCATTTCCATTTTAACCCTTGGGCCTTCTCCTTTCCTGACCCCTCCTCTCTGCTGGGAAGGGTCACTGGCTGATGGAGCAAGTGCTGGAGTTTAGCCCCAGATATGGGCTAAATGTAGACAGTGAAGCAAGGCTCAACTTCTTCCAGACCTTCCCTCCCTGCAGAGTCTCCCAGGAATGCCCCAGCATCCTTCTCCTGCCTGTCCCCCTGAGCAGCATCCCTGAGGGCAGGCAAAGCTGTCTGCACCAGCACAGTTGTGTGGATGCTCTGTTTTGCAAGGTCAGCAGGAGCCTGCTGCTTCTCCCTCCTGGAGACACTGCATTCTGCTCAGCAGGTTATGCACTGTGGAGCTACCTGGCAGTGGCAGGAGAAACTCCTGTCTCACCTGGACACCAGTCAAGTGCTTCTCCTGCCCACCTCCTGGAGCTGTCATTTGCTGCTGCAAGCTTCTCACACCATGGGACTGCTACAAGCCATCACCACAGAGCAGTGAGTCATGCCCAGAGCTCCTCTGGCCAAGCAGTGCTCAAGGCAGATCTTTCATTTGGAGACCTTCCAGCAGGAAACTCTAAACTGGATGAGTTAACAGTTCCCAGGAACCTCCAACTCAGTCATTTGCTACTTTTTTTGACCTCTTGTTTTCACAGTGTACTGGAAGTCTTTCTAAGCAGTCAGTACTGGCTCAGCCTTACAGGCAGCTAAAAAGTGCATTGACAGAAACCCAAAACCCCAAGAAAAACGTTTCCCAAGCCTGACTAAAAAGTTACTCTGTAAAAGGAGCAGCAGTGCAGTGAAGATAAAGGTTACACAGAGCTGCTGCTCTCTCCAAGGAAGCTGATGGAGTTTGAAGCATCTTTGGAAAGGCTGTTGGTGAAGGAATGTTTTCACCTCCATGTAGACCATCAGGCAGCATAAGGGCAGCAGTTAGCAGAGCCTTGCTAGACTCACCACTGGGATGCTCTGGAAAAGAAACATCTCCTGCCTGGGGATTTTTCAGTGATCTGCTTTCAGTGAGTGCTGTGAAGGGAACCTTCATGAAGGTCAGCAAGGGCAGGTGTAGGGTCCTGCACCTGGGGAGCAGCCCCAGAACAGGTGAGGGGGGACCTGCTGGAGAGCAGCTCAGTGGAGAAGGACCTGGGAGTGCTCCAAGGACCTCCACCTCCTCAGATGGGAACAACTGAACTCTCTTGTGATCTGCAGATCAAAACCTCTCCATAGAGTTTCAGATTTTCTTTGCTCTGATGTTCTTTGGTTTTAAGTTACCTGGTGCTGCCCTATCTCACACATTCCAGCACAAACCAGCACAAACCAGGAAACAGGAGTGGTGAAATGAGCAGGAAAAGTCACAGACTCACAGAATGGATTGGATTGAAAGGGTCCTTAGAGGTCATCTAGTTTCAACCTCTCTGCCATGCCCTCATCCAGCCTGGCCTTGAACAATTCTGGGCTTGGAGCCTCCACAACTTCTCTGGACAACCAGTGCCTCACCACCCTCATGGTGAAGAAGTTCTTCCTCATGTCTAATCCAGTTTCTTCCAGTCTGAAGCCATGGTTCCTCATCCTGTCATTCCATGTCTTTGTCAAAAGTCCTTCTTCAGCTCTCCTAGAGCCCCTTCAAATCCTGGATTGCTGCTCTAAGGTCTCCCTGAAGCCTTCTTTTCTCCAGGCTGAACAGCCCCAGGGGCTGCATAGGGACTTAGACCTGTTCTAAGGGCTTCAAGTGCTTGCCACAGGAAATGAGTTTGCTTACTGAGGACAGGACAAAAGGTTGCATCCCACAAGATTCTCTCTGTGGTCTGCAGGTCTCCCCACAGCATTCTCCTCTCCAGCTGAATTCAAGAGAAAGAAGAAGAACTTCCTGGGAGCAAAAGCTCTGCACAGCTGGTGGCAAATCCCCCACGACAAAGGTATCTGGTGCTGACAGTCTGCCTGGCATCCCCTCTGTGTCTGAGGACTTCCCACTGCCTTTCCACACAGCCAGCAATTAGCTGAGGAGGGGCTGCTTCCCTCCAGAGCCAGCCAGCTGAGCAGGGTGCATGACTAATGTCAGCCAGCAGAGCACAGACAGCAGCTGGGGGGAGCAGGCCTGGATGCTAACCTTTGGAAGCACGTTGGGAAGGCACAGCTCCCCGGGAAAACATATGGCCAGGCAGGAACAAGATGTGTCCTTTAAAGGGCATTGCTGAAGAGGAAGTGGATTTCAGCAAATATAAATAGTGTGGGGCTTCTAAAGCAGGATTAAAAGCAGTCCTGGGTGGAACACAGCCAGCTAGTGCAGCCAGGGGAGAAGAGAGAATTGTGCTAATGCCTGGGGAAGAAACACAGGGTGGGGGTTAGCCCCATGGTGGTGGCAGAAGGGGAAGGCAAGGGCACACAAAGCCCTCCCCTTGCTGTGCTCTCCTTCATGAAGTATAAAGAGAGACAAACAAACAAAAAAGATGAAATCGCAGCAAGAAGTGAGTGAGAGGATCACAGGTCACAGGATGGTAGGGGCTGGAAGGGACCTCTGGAGATCACCCAGCCCAAGCCCCTGCCAGAGCAGTGTCACCCAGGGCAGGGCACACTGGAACACATCCAGATGGGGCCGGAAAGCCTCCAGAGAGGGAGACTCCACAACCTCCAGAGGGGCTGTGCTGTGCTTCCACTTGGAGAGCAGAAGTGGAAGATGCTGTTCAGTGCTGTAGAATGATTCATGGCATGGCTTGGGTTGGAAGGGCCCTTCAAGATCAGCCAGTTCCAAGCCCCTGCCATGGGGGCTCCCACCATGCACCAGCACACGTTGCTCAAGACCTTATCCAGCCTGGCCTTGAACACCTCCAGGGAGGGGGTAGCCACAGGTTCCCTGGGCAACCTGTTCCCTCCCCTCAGGAGGCCTTAGGAAAGAGCCAAGGCTGTCTGGCTGTCCCAGATCCCTCTCTTTTTAGACTGAAAAGACACAGGATTAGCAGAAAGCTAAAAGCAGAGGTCTCCTTGCTTGAGTAGTTGACCTTTAAAGAACCCTTCCAACCCAACCCATTCTGTGATTGCCACACTCAAAGCATTATTCACAGGAAATAATAAAGAAAAACAATCATATTTGGAACCCCATGGAAGCAAATGTCTCAGGACTGATGGCTGTCAGGTCACCCAAGGCATTACTGAGAGACCTGGAGCTGCTGAGTCAAGAGAAGAGATCTGCTCAATCTCTGTCAATATCTGAGGGGTGGCTGTCAAGCAGAAGGGGCCAGGCTCAATCTGGTGGTGCCCAGGGATAGGACAAGGAACAAGGGGCACAAGCTGGAACCCAGGAGGTTCCACCTCAACATGAGGAGAAACTTCTTTGGTGTGAGGCTGCTGGAGCCTTGGAGCAGGCTGCCCGGAGAGGTTGTGGAGTTTCCTTCTCTGGAGACTTTCAAGACTTTTCTGGATGTGCTCCCTTGTGACCTACCCTGGGTGACCCTGCCTTGGCAGGGGGGTTGGGCTGGAGGATGTCCAGAGATCACTTCCAACCCCTAACACTCTGTGATTGCAGGAGGATGCTCAGAGACCACAGGGACTGGTAGCTTGCATGGAGGAGCCCAGGGGCCAGCAGGGCTTTTCCAGCCTGTGCTCTGCCTTAGGAGTGACAAATGTGTCATGTCATAACCAACATGATGATCAAGATAAGCAGACTCTGAACTTGTGAACTGATTTTAAATCACTCCCAAGTCACAGCAATCACTTGCTCTTAATCTGCCAGCAAGTCATGGCCAGCCTCAAGGCAGCTGGACAGAGAAACAAGCTCCCTGCAAGGGGCCAGGAGCAGGAACATCTGAGATGCAATTGGGTGAAGCCAGGCTGAAGCAATTGGATCTGTGCAGCCTGGAGAAGAGAGAGCTCCAGGGACACCTTTCAGTATCAGCAGGGGACCTGCAGGCAGGCTGGGGAGGGACTGCTCAGAAGGGCTGTGAGGATAGGACCAGGGGCAATGGTTTGGAGCTGGAGCAGAGCAGAGTTAGGTTGGAGATCAGGAGGAAGTTCTGCACAGTGAGGCTGGGAAGACACTGGAACAGGTTGCTCAGGGAGGTGATTGAGGCTCCATCCCTGGAGACATTCAAGGTCAGCCTTGCTGTGTCCCTGAGCAGCCTGCTCTGGTTGGAGGTGTCCCTGCTGCCTGCAGGGGGTTGGACAAGATGGCCTTTGAGAGTCCCTTCCAAAGTGATGCATTCTGTGAATCTCTGAAGTTTATTTTTGTCCTTTTGCTGCTTTCAGGCATTTTCTGTTCCTCACTTGCATGCTTTGGCTGGTGCCCCAAAGTCAATGAAGATCCAGAGACAATCTAACTCTGACCATGCTCTGCACTTTCAGCTTGTAAGTGAAGGTCCAGAACTAACCAAGCACTTAAACTGGACCATGGACACAAGGGACAGAGCAAGGCAAAAAGAGAGTGGCACTTTCACAGAATCACCAAATCACTGTGGTACTGTGGACTTCTAAGATCATAGAGTCCAAATGTCAACCCAACACCACCACTCAGAGAGGCACAGCACAGTAGGTGTTGGAAGGAACCTCTCAAGATCATCCAATCCAACCCCCATGCCAGGGCAGGGTCACCCAGGGCAGGTTGCACAGGGCAGCATCCAGGAGGGTTTTGAATGACTCCAGACAAGGAGACTCCACCACCTCTCTGGGCAGCCTGCTCCAGGGCTCCAGCACCCTCAAAGTAGGGAGATTTCTCCTCATGTTTAGTTGTTCAAATTTATAGCCATTACCTCTTCTCCTGTCACCAGGCACCACTGCAGGAAGACTGGTCCCATCCTGCTGACAATCCCCTTCAGTCTTCTCTAGGCTATACCCCAAGTCCCTCAGCCTTTCTCCATAAGAGAGATGTCCCAGTCCCCTCAGCATCTTTCTAGCCCTTTGCTGTACCCTCTCAAGCAGTTCCCTGTCCCTCTTGAGCTGGGTAGCCCAGAACTGGGCACACTTCTGCAGATGAGGCCTCATCAGGGCAGAGCAAACTGAACCCACCAAGCCATGTCCCCAGGTGCCAAGTCTGCACAGTGTGTGAACACCTGCAGGGAAGGGGACCCCACTGCTTCCCCAGGCAGCCTGGGCCTTGCTGTGCTAAGGAAGAATTAATCCCTCTGTGTGCATCCCTCCTTGTGGATGTCATCTACCTTGACTTCGGGAAAGCTTTTGAGACTGTCTCCCATCCTCATAGAGCAGCTCAGGAGATGTGGCACAGATGGCTATCAGAGAGGTGGATTGCAAACTGGCTCCACAACAGAGCTCAGAGGGTCATCATCAGTGGCACAGAGTCACCTTGGAGGCCTGTGGCCAGTGGAGTCCCCCAGGGATCAGTGCTGGGTCCAGTTTTGTCCAATTTCTTTATCAACAACCTGGCTGAGGGCATTGAGAGTCCCCTCAGCAAGTTCTGATGATACCAAACTGGGGGTGGCTGACACCCCTCAGGCTGTGCTGCCATCCAGTG
>VXBD01007044.1:66307-79638 GCA_013399975.1 Indicator maculatus
TCAAGAGAGACAGAGACCTGCTGGAGAGAGTCCAACAGAGAGCCAGGAGGATGATTTGGGGACTTGAGCATCTCCACTGGGAAGAAAGACTGAGAGCCCTGGGGCTGTTTAGTGTGGAGAGGAGAAGGCTGAGAGGGATCTGATCAATGTCTATCAATAGCTGAGGGGTGGGGGTCAAGTGGAGGGGGCCAGGCTCTGCTGGGTGGTGCACAGACAAGGAACAATGAGTTCAAACTTGAACAGGGAAGATTTCTGCTCAACATGAGGAGAAACTTCTTTACAGTGCCTTGACAGAGCCCTGGATCAGGCTGCCCAGGGGGGTTGTGGAGTCTCCTTCTCTGGAGACTTCCCAACCCCACCTGGATGCATTCCTGTGCAGACTGTCCTGGGTGATGCTGCTCTGGCAGGAGGATTGGACCTGATGATCTCTTGAGGTCCCTTCCAACCTCTAATATACTGTGAGACTGTGAGACTGTGAGACTGTGAGACTGTGAGACTGTGATCCCTAATCCTACCAGCAGTTAAGCAGATGGTTGATTTCAGTATCTGCTGAAGTCTAACTGAAGCTACCTTAAACAGTAGCTTTCAAAGCAGCACTTCTGCAGGAATACCTGAACAGGACAGGGTCAAAATCCACCTGCTCAATATTAATTATCTTCAACAAGGCTGGACCTGAAGGGAGCCTCCAGTATCACAGAATCAGAGGCTCACAGAATGATAAGGGCTGGAAGGGACCTCTGGAGATCACCCAGTCCAAGCCCCTGCCAGAGCAGGATCATCTGTATCAGGTCACACAGGAACACATCCAGGTGGTCTTGAATTTTCTCCAGAGAGGGAAACTCCACAGCCCTCCTGGGCAGTCTGCTCCAGGGCTCTGTCACCCTCCCAGTGAAAAGTCTTTTCCTCCTGTTTCCATGGAACTTCCTATGCCTCAGCTTCCACCACTGCCCCTTGTGCTGGCATTGGGCATCACCCAGCAGAGCCTGGCTCCAGCCTCTGGGCACTCTCCCTGCACATCTTTATCATCAGCAATGAGGTCACCTCTCAGGCTCCTCCTCTCCAAGCTAAAGAGCCTCAGCTCCCTCAGGCTCTCCTTGTAAGGAAGATGTTCCACTGCCTGAATAATTTTTGTGACCCTGTTTAGTACCTGAAAGGAGCCTACAAGAAAGCTGGGGAGGGACAAGGGCTGGGAGTGCCAGGATGAGGGACAATGGCTTTGAGCTGGGAGAGGGGAGATTGAGGGTGGAGAGGAGGAAGAAATTCTTTGCAGTGAGGGTGGGGAGAGACTGGCACAGGCTGCCCAGGGAGGCTGTGGCTGCCTCCTGCCTGGAGGTGTTCAGGGCCAGGCTGGATGAGGCCTTGAGCAAGCTGTGCTGGTGGGAGGTGTCCCTGCCTATGGCAGGGGGTTGGAACTGGATGAGCTTTGAGGCTTTGCTCAAACAGGTCTTGGTTTATCACAGAATCATGGAAACCTCCAATTGTTTTGGCTGGAAAAGACCAAAGATCCTCCAGCCCAACCACCACCCCAACACCACCATGGACACCCAACCATGGCCCCAGGTGCCATGCCACATATTGGGCAATCCTACACTAACTGAAAGTAAAGCCACGAGCTGGAGCCTCCTGGGGCCTCTTCCACAGCAAATGAAACCTTTCTGCTTCCCCAGTTTTAGCAGAAGTGCAGTATTTGATCCCAAATCTTTACAGCCCCAGGTTCCTGAATCCTTTGATGGGGAAGGAATTTCCTCTGTCTCTTCATGAAAGGCAGATCTCTGCCTCCTTTTGTGTGAAGAAACAGCAGCAACAGCACTTTGCACCTTCAGGCCCTGAAGGCAAAAGGCAAACAGAAGGCATCGACATTTATTTATTTTGAAGCTGTGGGTTTTAATCCAACCTCAGATTTGCTTTCAGATCTCATTTGTGCTTTCTTTACCACGTGTGGTTGGCAGTTTTGAAGCTCCCCTTGTAACTGATGCAATATTGCTGTATGGAAGCCTGGCAGCATGGCAGGGGGACAATATTTATAGCAGGATGAGCTCCTTCTCTGGAGGTAAAAGCAATTTCAATGTATTTACTCACTCTCTGCCTTCCTTGGGAATACTTAGTTAGAAATGTGATGCTCAGCAAAACTTGCTGGAAAATAGCTTTTTTCCCCCTTGGCTTTGAAAAAAAAATCAAAATTATTTCTGCACCAGTCTCACCAGGGCCAAGCAAAGCAGTTCTGTGGCCTCTAGAACTGGAGGTAAGTGGGGATGCTGCTGAAGGAGGTGGCCTTGCTCCCTGCTCAGCCCTTCTGCCTTTCTTGTCCCTGCTGTACTGAACCACAGAATCACAGAACTGCTGAGGTGGGAAGAGCCCTTTGAGAACATCCAGTCCAGACCCTGCTTAGAGCTCACAAAGCCACCCCTGCTGCTGAGCCACTGCCACCAAACCACAGCCCCCAGCACCACACCCACACAGCTTGGAAACCCCTCCAGGGATGGGGACTCCACCACCTCCCTGGGCAGCCTGGGACACTGCCTGAGAACCCTTGCTGGGAAGGAATTGTTCCTAATCTCCAGCCTGAACCTTCCCTGGCACAGCTTGAGGCCATTTCCTCTCCTCCTGTCTCTTGTTGCATGTGAGAAGAGCCCAACCCCCACCTGGCTCCAGCCTCCTTTCAGGGAGCTGTAGAGAGCAATGAGGTCTCCGCTCAGCCTCCTCTTCTCCACAGTTAAACACCCCCAGTTCCCTCAGCTGCTCTTCTCCAGGCCTGTTCTCCAGACCCTTCCTCAGCTTTGTTGCCCTTCTCTGGACTTGTTCCAGCCCCTCAGTGTCCTCCTTGGAGTGAGGAGCCCAAAGCTGAAGCCAGTGCTGAAGGTGTAGCCTCACCAGCACTGAGCAGAGAGGAGCAGATTCCCAGACCTGCTGGCCACACTATTCCTGCTGCCAGCCAGGATGCTATTGGCCTTCTTGGCCACCTGAGCACACTGCTGGCTCACACCTGGCAGAGGTGAGAGGCTGGGTGAGCAGAGGGAGACAGGAACAAGGATGCAGCTGCCTCTTGCAGAGGTGAGTGATGTCTGTCAGGTTGAAGGGACTCAGGTGTTGGTGATTTACTTCAGGAATTCTGATCCACATGGGAAACTGCTGCAGGAACAAATCTCCCTGAGCTCATGGCCTGTGTCTTTGGAGTGATGAATACAACCACACATCTACAGCCTTTCAGGGACCTTCTAGATGCCATCCAGAGGGACCTTGACATGGTGGAGAGTTGAGCCCATGATGACCTCAGGAAGTTCAACAGCAAAAAGAGCAAGGTCCTGCCCCTGGGTCAGGGCAATACCAAGCACAAATCCAGGCTGAGTGAGGAGTGGCTTGAGAACAGCCCTGCAGAGAAGGCCTTCGGGGATGCTGGTGGGGGAAGAGCTGGGCAGGAGCCAGCAATGGGCACTGGCAGCACAGAAGGCCAAGGGCAGCCTGGGCTGCATCCAAAGCAGTGAGGCCAGAGCTGGAGAGAGAGGATCCTGCCCCTCTGCTCTGCTCTGCTCTGGGGAGACCTCCCCTGCAGGGCTGGGTCCAGACATGGGACAACCAACACAAGAAGGACCTGGAGCTGCTGGAGAGGGTCCAGAGGAGGCCACCAAGATGATCAGAGGGCTGGAGAAGCTCTGCTATGAGGACAGGCTGAGAGAATTGGAGCTATTCAGCCTGGAGAATAGAAGGCTCCAGGGAGACCTCTGAGCAGGGAGATTTAGATTGGACATTCAGGAAGAAGTTCTTCTCCATGAGGGTGGGGAGAGACTGGCACAGGTTGCCCAGGGAGGCTGTGGCTGTCCCCTCTCTGGAGATGTTCAAGGCCAGGCTGGATGAGGCCCTGAGCAAGCTGGGCTGGAGGGAGGTGTCCCTGCCCATGGCAGGGGTTGGACTGGATGAGCTTTGAGGTCCCTTCCAAATCAAGCCATATTTTGTGATGATTCTATGACCGCAGTGAGCAGCAGGATGTTTGTCCAGGCTGAGCAGTTTCCTCAAGCTTTCCAACCCTGTTCTCTTAAAGCCTTCCAAAGCCTCTGGTTCAATAACTGTTTGAGGACCACCCTGTAGCTGGAGGAAAATCCATGGCCAGCTGGATCCAAGCATTTCAAATGCAGCAAAGCAGTCTAAGTGCATCCTTCTGCAAGTGGCCAGCAGCCCTGTCTGTAGCCTTTGGGGCAAATATCTCTGACCCCTCACAGCCTCCTGCACTGCTTATTGCCTGGGCTGTCCCTGCAGAGAGGGGACAGCAAAGGTGTGGAAGAGAAGACAAAGAAATCTGAACTACAGATGGAGTCAAACAGGGTGTGCCAGGAAAGAATGGTCAGGGCCTGGAACAGGCTGCCCAGGGAGGTGGTGGAGTCCCCCTGGCTGTGGCACCTGGGGCTGTGGTTTAGTGGCCATGGTGGTGCTGGGTTGCTGGTTGGACTGGATGATCTCAGAGGCCTTTTCCAGCTGAACCAACTCTCCTGTTCTGTGACCTGAGATGCAAAGCAGAGCAGCAGGTCATGCTGTAGGCACAGGGACATCTCTCTTTCTCCCTCTTGACTCCAGAAGGCCTCCACAGCCCTTACCTGTTTTTCAGACCAAGAAACTGGGAGAAGGCAGGTGAGAGTTCCTCTGAATAGCAAAGTGGTTCTTGCAGGCCTCATTCCTAATGCAGGGAAGGTCTTTTCCCTTCTCCCTTTCCCCTGGTTTACTCTCCATCTGCTCTCCCCCTTCAATGCTGTGTAAAGTTCCTGTCCAGATGGTGCTGACACACTGCAGTCTATGTAGTCCAGATGCAAAGCAGGTCCCCTGAGGAAGGTGACTCCCTCAGCACCAAGAGATGAGCTGCAAAATGTACTGAGGAGGCACTTCTGGAAGAGAAGACCTAGCTCCTGGGCAGCCAGGGAGGAGCAGCCTGGGCAGGGGATGCTGTCAGCTAAAATCCCTACACAGCATCTCCAACCACCTGGAAACAATTCAGACTTGAAGCCAAGTACTCTGTTGTCACTCCAGCACTTTGTCAAAGACCAAACACCTGCAGGTCATGGGAGCCAGGAGATTCTGGGGAAAGCATGAGGTGCTCAGTGGCAGCAGCAGCAGGAGGGGGACAGCTCCTGGATGACATTCAATGTCCCACACAGCACAGCCAGGGTGACCCCATCCTCAGCACTCCTGTCCACACTAAGGGCATGAGCTGCTTGCTGAGGGAGGTCTCAGCAGGGCACTGACACACAACTCATAATGGAGCCACAGGTGCACCACACCTACTCTCAAATCCCTCTGAGACCCTTCTCCCATCCCCTAGATCATGGAATCATAGAATGGTTCAGGTGGGAAGGGACCTCAGAGCTCACCTATTCCAACCTCTCTGCCATGGGCAGGGACACCTCAACTAGATTTGGTTGCTCAAGGCCTCATCCAGCCTGGTCCTGAACAGCCCCAGGGAGGAGGCAGCCACAGCCTCCCTGGGCAGCCTGTTCCAGAGTCTCCCCACCCTGGCATTGAAGAACTTCTTCCTCAGCTCCAGTCTAACCCTGCTCTGCCCCGGACTCAAACCATTTCTCCTTGGCCTGTCTCTAGACACACTCAGGAGAAGTCCCTCTGCAGCCTTCCTGCAGGATCCCTTCAGTTCTCATGGACCACCACTGTCTTAGGGCTTGGAAAGCCTGTGCTGTCCCAGCAGCTCTCTCCAGCTCCTTTCCTTGTGCAGACCACATGGAAATCAGAGTGCTGCTGGCCACTGCCTCCTAACCTGGCATCCTGAGGAGACATCTGACTCCCTCACACCTGTGGTTTGTGACACCAATTAGATGATGACAAAAAACTTTTTGGTACCTGAGGCCAGCAAGGGGTTGAGTGCCTGCCAGACACTGAAAGGTGGAGGTTGGGAGGGACCTCTGGAGATCATCCAGTCCTCCCCCCAACCCCTGCTAAAGCTGGGCACCCAGAGCAGCTTGCCAGGCTTGCAATGTCCAGGAGGCTTTGGCATCTCTGCAGAGAAGGAGACTCCACAACCCCCCCAGGCAGACTGCTCCAAAGCCTGAGAACCCTTTCTGGTAAGAATTTTTTCCTACCATCCAACCTGAACCTCTCCTAGAATCCTGAGTTCAGTTTTGGGTCTCTCAATCCAAGAAGGACAGGGTCCAGAGAAGGGCAACCAAGCTGGGGAAGGGTCTGGGGGACAGGGCTGGGGAGGAGCAGCTGAGGGAGCTGGGGGTGTTCAGTGTGGAGAAGAGGAGGCTGAGGGAGACCTCATTGCTCTCTACAGCTCCCTGAGAGGAGGCTAGAGCCAGGTGGAGGTTGGGTTCTGCTCCCTAGTCTCAGGTGAGAGGAGAGGAAATTACCTGAAATTATGCCAGGGGAGGGTTAGGTTGGAGATGAGGAAAAATTTCTTTGCTTCCAGAGTGGTCAGGGATTGGCAGAGGCTGCCCAGGGAAGTGGTGGAGTCCCCACGCCTGGAGGTGTTCCAGCAAGGTGTGGCCATGGCACCTGGGGCCATGGTGGGGTTGGGTTGGTGTTGGACTGGATAACCTTGGAGGTTTTTTTCCACCCCAAAGGATTTGTTCTATGATTTCATAACTGTCACAAACATCTCAGCTGTGGTCCTGCTCTGGGGCTCCTGGGCCAGGGTCTCAGCAGGGCTGATGTCCAGCTTGCATTGCAGAGCAGCCCTGGCCAGGTGCAGTTGCACAGCAGAGAAGTGTCCCTAAGAAGTGTCTCTAGGATGACAATCTCCTCTCTGCCATGTGATGAGCTGCAGCCACGTGTCTGTGCCCATCTACCTACCCTAGGACATGTGTCTGGGGACAGCAGGCTTGGCAGGGCTGGGCACTAGGTGTGGCATGGAAGCCCCAGCACTATTCCAAGGCTTCTGCTGCAGAAATGTCAAATCAGCCTCTTTGAAGGCAAGGAGCTACCCCAGATCCAGGCCAGCAGCTGCTGCAGAGCAGTGCCCTGAGAGCCACTCCCCATCTGCTCTGAGCAGTCCTGCTCACTTCTGCTGCAGGCTTTCAGCTCAACTGGGATGGCTGAAAGCAGCTTCTCTCCAACCCCTGGCCTTGGGGGGCTGCTCTGGGTGAGGAAGGGCTCCCTGCTGCCCCTGCCAGCCCCTTGTGCAGCTGACAAGTCCTACCTGGGCCACCTGACATCCAGAGCAAAGCCTTTGGCACCTTCCCAGCACTCCATGGCCAGACCTGGCCTGGGCTGCCCCTCTGCTGGGATATGCCTGCCCAAGGTGCTCCTGCCTGGCCAGGGTTGGTCTCAGTGGGCTTCACATTCATCCTCTACCATTCTGTGGTTCTGGGATCCAGACATTCCCACAGCACTCTGCCATGGCCACTTGTCCTCCACAGAGCCCAGAGGGCTTTGCAAAGCAAACCAGATGTCACTCCCCTGAGCTCACCACAGGGTCACAAGCCCTGTGGCACATCTCTGGCAGATTCCAGTGTTGCAGCCCACTGAGCACAGATGTTTCCCAGTTGCTCTTCAAGAAGACCATCCCCAGTTGTGTTATCTGTTGTATCCCAAAAGCCAAGAGGATGCTCTGGCAGGCTGCAGAAAAGTGGAGAGGAGACTCTGAGGACAGCTCTCTCCTCACCACCTTCAACCACCCTGAATTCCCCCCGGGGAAGGCACCAGGCAGTGCGAGCTGGGCAGAGGGGAGCTGATGAAGTTCAGCAAGGGTAGGTCATGCACCTGGGGAGGAATAGCTCCCTGCACCAGTACAGGTGAGGGGTGAGCAACTCAACATGAGGAACATGAGGAACATGAGTCCTAGGTCCAATTCTGTGCTCCCCAGTTCCAGAGGCACAGGGAACTGCTGGAGAGAGTCCAGCAGAGGCTGCAAAGCTGCTGAGGGGCCTGGAGCAGCTCTGTGAGGAGTAAAGGCTGAGAGCCCTGGGGCTGAGAGCCTGCAGAAGAGCAGCCCCAGAGGGCATCTCAGCAATGCTCAGCAAGAGCTAAAGGAGCTGTGGGGAGCAAGAGGCTGGGGCCAGACTCTGCTGAGTGGTGCCCAGGGACAGCACAAGGGGCAAGAGGCACAAAGTGGCACCCAGGAGGTTGCATCTGAGCAGGAGGAGAAAGTTGTTTGTTGTGAGGGTGCTGGAGGCCTGGAGCAGGCTGCCCAGAGAGGTCGTGGAGTCTCCTTGTGTGAAGAGCTTCCAACCCCCCCTGGGCATTGTGCTCCTGGGCAAGCTGCTGTGGGTGCCCTGCTGGAGCAGGGCTTGGACTGGATGAGCTCCAGAGGTCACTCCCACCCCCAACAGTCTGGGAGATTCTGGAAGAGACACTTCTCTGTGATATCAACCTGTGATGGCCTCAGTGACCTCCTGACCATCCTTTTGAGCCTGCTGAGCCTGAGGCAAGCAGTGCCACAAAGTCAGCTTCCCCTGGCACACAACATGGCTGCAAGGTAGATGCTGACACCTCTCAGTGGTGCTCACCAGAGTCAGGCTGAGAACAGACCCTGGAGCAAGACTTGGGATTTTTCCTCTCTCTGCTCCTGGATATTTTGCATTCTGCAAGTGGAGCAGGGCCTGGTGATTCATGAGCTGCTGAGCAGAATGCAGAGCCTGGGGCTGGCAGCAGCAAATGCGTGCTGCAAGCACCAGCACCACGGCAGGATGCTCCCTTCCTGCCTGTAGCCATGTGGTGCTGGAGCTAGGCTGCCTCAGTGCTCCCCAGGAGCAGGGTGGGCCCAGCTGAGCCCTGCTGGCATGCTGGGAGCTGAGGAGCAGTGAAGCTGGCAGCTTACAAAGGCTTTTAGCACACTTGGAAAAGTCTTGAAATCTTGAAGAGGCAACATGGGAACAGAGCTGCTCTGGGGTGGAAGGCTGCAGCCCTTCAACAATTCATGACAGTGATAAAAATGGATGAGTAGGATCATGGAACCCTGGCAGAGCTTGCTGCAGGACATGGCTGCTGAGGACACAACGACACAGGCAGAAGCTTCCCAGCCCCTTGGGAGGCAGCAGCAGGAACTAAGAGCAGCATTTGCAAGTCACACCCCAGTGGTGCTGGGGACAAGAATGTCTCATGCAGGAACATCACCTGGGTGTGGGAGAAGGCCTGCAAGAGTCCATCTGGGTTCTCTCTCCCCAGCCTGCTCTCACCCCGGTGCAGAGGAGCTCCTCTGCCAGTCTCACAGGGACTGCAGGCCATGGGCAGGGCAGCAGAGCAGCAAGGCACAGGCTGATGAGCACTGCCTGGGCTCAGAGGTGATCAAGGCCATGGCAGCAGCTGCCAGGACTCATCCTTTCCTCTCCATCATCTCCCCACCCCTGTGCAGTGAGAAGCAGAGGGCAGAGAGGATGGGACCAGTGACAGGCCAGGCTCTTGTCAGTGGTGCTCAGGGACAGGACAAGAGGTCAGGGACACTAACTGGAAGATCAGAAGTTCCACCTAAATGTGAGGAGGCACTGCTTTAATTGAAGGGTGCTGGAGGCCTGGAGCAGGCTGCCCACAGAGGTGGTGGAGTCTCCATCTCCAACCCCCTGCCATGGGCAGGGACACCTCCCACCAGCACAGCTTGCTCAGGGCCTCATCCAGCCTGGCCTTGAACACCTCCAGGCAGGGGACAGCCACAGCCTCCCTGGGCAACCTGTGCCAGTCTCTCCCCACCCTCACAAGAATTTCTTCCTCCTCTCCACTCTCAATCTGCCCTCTCCCAGCTCAAAGCCATTGTCCCTCATCCTGGCACTCTCAGCCCTTATCCAAAGTCCCTCCTCAGCTCTCCTGGAGCCCTTCAGCTACTGGAAGCTGCTCCAAGGTCATGCTGGACTGGCTCCTGAAGACCTTGCAGCTCATGGCACTGCCAGTGGACCACAGAGGCTGTGGATCCTTCTTCAAGGGTCCTTTTGCCCAGAGCTTTAGTTTCTCTGCATCCAGTCCTGGGGGGATCCCAGCTGGTCTCTCTGTGCCAGGGTGTCCTGGGTAGCCCTTGGCTCTGCAGCCTGGGGACAGCTCAGCACACCCAGGTGGGAAATCCCTGAACCAGCTCAGCAGCAGTGTGGGAATGACCTGGGGAGAGGACATTGCTTTGCCTCCAGCCCCAGAGCTGCCTTCCCCACACTGCCCAGAGGCCACCTGTCCCCTGGCTCCTGGCCCTCCAGACTCTAGCTGTGGGGTTAGGTGCTGCTGCCCTCCTGCCCCAGCTCTGCTGCCTGTGTGTTGGGGCTGGATCAGCTGTGGGGTGAGACTCTTCCATGTGGGCTTCCTAAGCATGGCCACCAGCCAGTGCCACCAGCTGTCTCTGCTGGAGACAGAGACTTTGCTTGCCCTTGGGGCCTGGCTGAGCCAACCCTGCTGCTGCACCCTGGTGTCCTGCAGGGAGCTCTTACCCACTCCAGGCTGATGGACCTGAGGGCTCCGCAGCTGCCAGGTCCCAGCTGCCACCACACAGATGCCAGCAGGTACAAAAATGGCTTGTGGGGAGCAGAGAGGCTCTGGCAGTTTCTGCAGCAGGGCAGATGTGACAGCTGGGAGCAGATGGAAACTTCTGAGGGAATCTTCAGTACAGCCAGGCTCTGGGATCCCCAGTGGGGGTGCAGCCACCAGCCCAGGAGGGCTCTGCCCCAGGGCCCAAGCAGGTGCTGTGGCATCGTGTCTGCCGGCAGTGCAGGAGGGGACAACCCTGGCTGCACCTCTGCAGGGTCAGCACTGCTGGGGAGCAGCAATGAGGAGCAGAGGCAGCATGCAGGCTCCTCCAGCAGCACCCCCTGGGTGCAGTTCGAGTCCTCTCTTGCCCAAAGGGAGCTTCAAAAGCCTTCTGGCCCCACCTGCTCCCTCCACACCCTCCTGAACCATCTCTCAGCCTCTCC
This sequence comes from Indicator maculatus, assembly GCA_013399975.1. Taxonomy (NCBI): domain Eukaryota; kingdom Metazoa; phylum Chordata; class Aves; order Piciformes; family Indicatoridae; genus Indicator; species Indicator maculatus. The sequence continues at coordinate 77,125 of VXBD01007044.1, forward strand.
TTTGGAGCTCAGGGCAGTGCCCAGAAGATCAGGTCTTTGCTGCAGCACAGCCATGGCACTTGGCAGGTGGCTCTGCACAGGGGACTTCATTCAGTGGTGTCACCTCTGGAGGTGGCCTGAGAGTGCAGAGGGGCAGCACGGATGGGGTTAGGATCTGGAGTTTCTTCTGGGGAGCAGCAGCTACCTACTGGGAAAATGGCTGTGGAAGAGCTGCCCCAGGTGAGCGCCAGCAGCTTCCAGAAACCCAAAGAAACCCCCAGGGAGCCCTGGATTCTTACCTTCTCACTCTTCTGCAGGGAATATTCTAGGGAGCTGTGCCCACCCAAGAGCTTCTGCCGAGTGCTCGCTCTACAGAGCCAGCCCTGGTTGGCAGGGAAGGTCTCAAGGGATGGCTTCCTGAAGAGCAGAAAGGTCTCCCTGCAGCTGAGTCTGCTCTGACTGGGACATGGCCCCAAGCCCATTGCAGCACATGCTGAGCATCCATACCAAGGACTCTGAGCCTGATCCAGTCTGGGGTGCAAGGGGAAGGTCCCACCACTTCCTGCAGGGAATCAGCAACAGCTCTGCTGACATCTGCTTTAGTCTGAAGCCTCTGCAGAAATGAGTCTCCTTCTGTGAAGGGATCACAGGGGTGGGATGGAAGGGACCTCAAAGCTCATCATCCCCCTGGCATGGGCAGGGACACCTCAACCAGCCTGGCCTTCAGCACCTCCAGGGAGGGGACATCCACAACCTCCCTGAAGAACCTGTTCCAGTGTCTCCCCACCCTCAGAGTCCAGAACTGAGCTGGCATGCAGCTTCTGACAGAGCTCATTGTCCCTGCCTGGCTGAACTGGAGCTGAAGGGCTGGTGGGTAAGGCTTGCAGAATGGAGACAAAGGCAGCTCTGTCCCAGGGGTGTGCATGGAGACACTCCAGAGCATGCCACACAGGAACAGAGCAGTCATTGCTCCCAACAGTGCTGCAAAGCCACTGGAGGCTGTGGCTTGGGATTCATTGCCAGCTGCCCCCACCTGAGCCGGGTGGTCTCTGCTTCAGCCCTTGTGCTGCTGTTGGCAGAGCAGGGCAGGAGAAGCAGATCCTCCATGATCTGGGCAGGTTGCAGTGCCATGGCAGCCCCCTCCTGTCACCCCAGCCTGGTCCTGCCCCTGCCTGTCTCTCTCCAGGCACTGGTGGATTAAAGCCTCTCTGCACTCTGCAGGCAGCAGCCTAGACCTGCATCCCCTGACTGCCAGGGCTGAGGCAGGTTCTGCTCACAGACAGCCCCCAGAGCCACTCTTCCCTGCTCTGGGGGTGGAGGAGGGACACTTTGTGTGGAGCACAGAGACATCAATATTTCAAAGCTCCTAATGCAGTCTCTCCATGACCTCTCTCTGCTGCTCTCCTGTGAATCCCTCTTGCCAGATGAATCATTAGCAGGGAAACCAGACAGGACTCTGCAGGGTTCAGGCAGGGACCAGCCACATCACTTGGGCTCCACCAGGAACTCAGTTGTCTAACAGAATCCTTCCCTGCTCTCTGCTTTGGACTTCCCAGAGTCCTGTGTAAAGTCCCCCAGACACCCCTTGTGCTCTGCTCACATCATTTCCTCAGCTTACAGAATCATAAAGTCACAGAATGGGTTGGGTTGGAAGGGACCTCAAAGCTCAGCCAGTTCCAGCCTCCTGCCATGCCCAGGGACACCTCCCACCTGGCCTTGAACACCTCCAGGGAGGGGACATCCACAACCTCCCTGGGCAACCTGTGCCAGTCTCTCCCCACCCTTACTCTAGAGAATTTGTTCCTTGTCTCCACTCTCAATCTCCCGTTTCCCAGCTCAAAGCCATTGTCCCTCATCCTGGCACTCCCAGCCCTTGTCCAAAGCCCCTCTCCAGCTCTCCTGGAGCCCCTTCAGGTACTGGAAAGATGCTCTGAGATCTCCCTTTGAGCTTTCCCTTTCCAGGCCCCAGCTGCTCCACAACACTTTCAAAGGGCTGGGTCAGTCCCTGCCATACTTGCCCATAGCCTCAAGAGTGTCCTGGTGGGAAGTGCAGGGTTGGTCTTGTGAGCACAGTCCTAGCAGTGCCACCAACCCATCTGGGCTTGCAATCAGCAGCAGGGACCAGAGCCTCTTTTCCCCGAGGGCAGCAAGCCTCAGAGACATAATTTCATGCTCTTGCTGCCAGCTGCCTTACACAATTTATCTTCTCATTACCCCTTTAACAGCACTGCCAGGCACTGACTGATGGAGGAAAATAACTCTGGTGATGGAGACGTTGGCTCTGGAAATAAAGCACTGAGTAATATCAGTGTGCAGCAGGATAAGTGCTAAGCTCTGTGGCCAGTGCCCAGCAGAGGCTGAGGGGATGGAGGACAAACGGTTCCTAGTGCCCAGTGAGCTGTTGGCATTCAAAGGTATTGCCCTCTGGCTTGTGGAAAGTCACCTTAAGGCAAAAGGTCTTGACACAAGGGAAAATCTGAGTGGGGGAAAGGAAGGGAAGGGAAGGGAAGGGAAGGGAAGGGAAGGGAAGGGGAG
>VXBD01007044.1:79862-109631 GCA_013399975.1 Indicator maculatus
AAGGGAAGGGAAGGGAAGAAAAAAAAAAATCTGAAATCAGGCCCAGCTAGCACTACAGATGGATGTGATAGAACCACAGAACCACAGAACCAGAGAACTGCTAAGGTTGGAAGAGCTCTTTGAGAGCATCCAGTCCAACCCTCACAAAGCCACCACTGCTGCTGAGCCACTGCCATCAAACCACAGCCCCCAGCACCACAGCCACACAGCTTGGAAACCCCTCCAGGGATGGGGACTCCACCACCTCCCTGGGCAGCCTGGGACACTGCCTGAGAACCCTTGCTGGGAAGGAATTGTTCCTAATCTCCAACCTGAACCTCCCCTGGCACAGCATGAGGCTGTTTCCTCTTGTCCTGTCACTTGCTGCATGTGAGAAGAGCCCAACCCCCACCTGGCTCCAGCCTCCTCTCAGGAGCTGTAGAGAGCAATGAGGTCTCCCTCAGCCTCCTCTTCTCCACACTGAACACCCCCAGCTCCCTCAGCTGCTCCTCCCCAGCCCTCTTCTCCAGACCCTTCCCCAGCTTTGTTGCCTTTCTCTGGACCTGCTCCAGCTCCTCAATGTCCTTCTGGGAGTAAGGACCCCAAAGCTGAACCCAGGATTTGAGGGGTGGTCTCCCCAGTAAAGGAGGTGAATCTCCTCCCTAGCCCTGCTGGCCACACTATTGCTGATGCAAGTCAGGATGCCATTGGCCTTTTCAACATGAGCAAATTATTTTATGTTATAGCAGATATTTTTTAGAGGATTCTAGACTCTGGGAGCTCCCTCAATGCTGTGCCACCTCCAAGAACGAAGTGAGATGAAAGGTCTCTAAGAGAAGCACAAAGGTTTGGCAAGAGGAACAAGCTTGTGACTCATGTGGTGTGTGGAAACACCACTCTGGGTGGTACAGCTCTCCTGACACTCATCCACAGCCCCACACTCACCTGCAAGGAAGGGAGCTCCAAGGAAGGGACCTCAAAGCTCATCCAGTTCCACCCCCCTGCCATGGGCAGGGACACCTCCCACCAGCCCAGCTTGCTCAAGGCCTCATCCAGCCTGGCCCTGAACACCTCCAGGCAGGGGACAGCCACAGCCTCCCTTGGCAACCTGTTCCAGTCTCTCCCCACCCTCACTGCAAACAATTTCTTCCTCCTCTCCACTCTCAATCTCCCCTCTCCCAGCTCAAAGCCATTGTCCCTCATCCTGGCACTCCCAGCCCTTGTCCAAAGTCCCTCCCCAGCTCTCCTGGAGCCCTTCAGCTACTGGAAGGCTGCTCTGAGGTCTCCCTGGAGCCTTCTCTTCTCCAGCCTGAACAGCCCCAACACCCCCAGCCTGTCCCCACAGGGGAGGTTCTCCAGCCCTAGGATGAAAACTAATCTCCTGACCAGTCCTAGGATGAAAACCACACAGCAGCAGATGCAGATACATCAGCACAGGAGTCTGCTGCTGGAACAGATGTTCCCCCAGCTCCACTTTCTCCCAGCCACCCCAGCTTGCTTTGCTGGATTTGCTTCCACGTGCTCCCCACACCCTGGTGTGCTCCACTCCCTGCAGGAGCTGGGAGCTGTCACAACTCATTCCAGCTGGCACAACTCTCTGCCTGCCTGCAGCCCCTGTGGGCTCTGGGCACTGCTTGTCAGTGTCCCTGAATTTACCCAGGCAGACCCTTTGGATTTCCCTGCCTGTGCCACTCTGCAGCTGCTGCAGGTGGTGGGTGGTGTGAGGAACCCACGGGTGTTTACTGGAGTGGAAAAGGTTGGTGCAGTGCAAAGCATCTCTGCTTCCCCAGATGGCTCTGCCCCTGGCTGAGGGCTGGTGCAGGCACAGTCACTTTCCCCACTGGCTTCACAGCCCAGAGCAAGTCCCTCCACAGGGGCCTGCAGGGGAAGAGCAGCTTGCCCCCTGGGATGGTCCCAGACTCTGCAGGGGCTGAACATGGAGTAGGCAAAGGTCTCCTCTGTCCAGTCTGTCAGCAGTGATCCCCAGCTCAATTTCTCTCACTTGTTTCAGAGCTGCCTTCCCCTACCTGAGAGGTGAGCAGCAGCCAGCATGGGCAGAAAATCCCCCAGGACTGCCTGCTCCACAGCAAGGGCAGAGCCTCCACAGCAGCACCTCATGAAGCTAAGTGCAAGGTCCTGCACCTGGGTTGAGGCAATCACAAGCACAAAGCCAGGTTGGATGGAAAATGGACAGAGAGCAGTGTTGAGGAGAAGGACTTGGGGATGCTGGGTGAGAAGAAGCTCAATGTGAGTGCTCCCAGTGCCAGCCTGGCCTGGGCTGATCCCCAGCAGTGTGGGCAGCAGGGGCAGGGAGGGGATTCTGCCCCTCTGCTGTGCTCTGCTCAGACCCCCCCTGCAGTGCTGGGGCAGCTCTGGAGCCCTCAGCACAAGAAGGAGCTGGAACTGTTAGAGCAGGTCCAGAGAAGGCCAAGAAGAAGATCAGAGGGCTGGAGAATCTCTGCTGTGGGAACAGGCTGGGGGAGTTGGAGCTGTTCAGCCTGGAGAAGAGAAAGCTCAAAGGGAGACCTCAGAGTACCTCCAGTACCTGAAGGGGCTCCAGGAGAGCTGGGGAAGGACAAGGTCTGGGAGTGCCAGGGGGAGGTACAAAGGTTTGAAACTAGAGCAGGGGAGATTGAGGTTGGACATTAGGAAGAAGTTCTTTACCATGAGGGCGGTGAGACACTGGAACAGGTTCCCCAGGGAGGCTGTGAAAGATCCAACCCTGGAGGTGTTCAAGGCCAGGCTGGATGAGGCCTTGAGCAAGCTGGGCTGGTGGGAGGTGTCCCTGCCCATGGCAGGGGGTTGGAACTGGATGATCCTTCCCAACCAAGCCCATTCTGTGATTCTGTGAGTCCTGTCTTGGGAAGCAGCTTCTGAAGCAAGGAGGCCATGAGCAGTCCCCCTGCCTGAGCTGCGCGGCTGCTCCCTGCAGTGGAACCATCACCACTCTGCTCTTTGCCTCAGCCATCTCCAACACAACCTCTGCAGGGCTCAGAGGCAGCTTGTGCTGGAGGGTCTGGGATGTCCTCCCAGGCCTGGTGACCTAGCATGGTACCAAAGCCCTGGTGCAGGCTCTGGCTCTGGGTCCTTGGCCAGCACCTCCAGCAGGATCTTGCCCATTAACTCTGGGTAAACAAACAGTCACTTACAGGCAGGGAGAATCATCTCCTCCATAAGCACTGATTAGAGATGTTTGCTTCTGGCTGGATATTTATAGCCTGGGAGAGGTAAATGTCACCTCAGCTCCTGCACCACACAGGAGATGCTGCTTAATTAGCAGCCCCAGCTCCTGGGCTGCTGCTGTGTGCAGTGGGAGAGGAGCACTGCTGGGCTTTGTTTGCCTCTCCTCCCTGTTCTCCTCTTCTTGTTGAAGAGTAGGATGTGGCCTTCCTCACAGAATCATAGAACTGTTTTGGGTTGGAGAAGCCCTCTGAGGTCATCCAGTCCAACACCAAACCAACTTGACCATGGCCACTAAGCCATGGCCCCAAGTGCCATGGCCGCACCTTTCTAGAACACCTCCAGGCATGGGGACTCCACCACCTCCCTAGGCAGCCACTGCCAATCCCTGACCACACCTGAAGGCCAAGAAATTGTTCCTACTATCCATGTCCAGATGTGGTTTAGCAGGCTTCAGGGTGAGGAGCAGCACAGAGCTGTCCATCAGGTGCCCTACGAGGTGGAGCACCAGAGAGAGGAGAGCTGGAAGCCCCAGGCAGCTCTGGAGTGCTCCAGCACTGAGCAGCAGAAGGCCACTTCTCTCCAGTCACTAATGCCTTTGGGTGTCTCCTGGTAGGCAGCAGTTGCCTCCTGTCTCTCCAGCACGCTCTATTAACTGCCATCACATCTCATCACTCCTCTGGCAATACCCAGCAACACCTCTGTAATTTGTTGTCATTAGTTCTATTCAAAGCCATCACAGAGGGCACAGCACAGGGAGAGAGGAGCACTTCATCCATGGCACCACTGAGCCTGCTGCAATGAGAGCTTTGCAGACAGCTGCTGTCAGATGGCTATGAAAAGATAATGTGGGGATGAGGAATCAGGGGAGTGACCTTCTTCCAGTGAGAGGCACTTTCAGCATCATGACACTTGGAAGCTGGGGGAACCCTGACTTCCCAGGCTGTGCTTTCTGACACCTCTGATGCAGACATCTCCCTCTGATCTGCTCCACTCTGACTCCCCTGACAGGCAGGAGGAGAAATGGAAAACAGATCTCTCAGAGCTGTGTGTGTTCAGTTCATAGATTCATAGGATGGTTTGTGCTGGAAGGGACCTCAAAGCTCATCCAGTTCCAGTCCCCTGCCATACCCAGGGACACCTCCCACCAGCACAGCTTGCTCAAGGCTTCATCCAGCCTGGCCTGGAACACCTCCAGGCAGGGGACAGCCACAGCCTCCCTGGGCAACCTGTGCCAGTCTCTCCCCACCCTCACTGCCAAGAATTTCTTCCTCCTCTCCAGTCTCAATCTCCTCTCCCCTCTCCCAGCCCAAGGCCATTGTCCCTCATCCTGGCACTCCCAGCCCTTGTCCAAAGTCCCTCCCCAGCTCTCCTGGAGCCCTTCAGGTACTGGAAAGCTGCTCTAAGGTCTCTCTTGAGCATTCTCTTCTCCAGGCTGAACAGCCCCAACTCTCCCAGCCTGGCCCCACAGGGGAGGTTCTCCAGTCCTCTGATCATCTTCATGCCTTCCTCCCAGCCCTTTAGGAGCTCTGGTGACCTCCCTCCAGCCTGACTCCTCCCTTCACCTCAAGCCCTTTGCTCTCTTCATGCAGTTCCTCCTTTCTCTTTCTATCCCTCTGGACTCCTCACTTGTCTGCAGCATCACTAATCAGCTCCTCATGTGACACAGTATTGAATGCTTCCTTGAAGCCCACACTGATGGTATCTGGCATCTTTCCTTTGTCTACAAACTCCATTAGCTTATCAGAGACAGATATCTGATTGGGCTGCCACAATCTCCTCTGGCTAGAGCCAGGCTCCCTTCTCACCCATTTCCTGCACATCCCCATGCCTTTCATCACTGCTGCCTCCTAAACCCAGGGCAAAGCTTGCATCAGGTTGGGTTTTTCTCAGTCTTGCAGGCTCCAAGTCAAATTGCACCTCCCCCCCTCTCCCCCTTTCATATCAAACAGGACACTTTGCCCCAGGTAGCTGGCATCTGCTCCCAGACAGAGCACATCCAAGTGGGGTGTGCTCCCTTCTGGGATCAGGAGAGGAGATCAAACCTCCCAGAGGTTAGCTGGTGAGGTACACCTGAGACAAGCTTCTGACTGGTTGTGAGCAGTCACTGCTGGGAGTGGGCTCACAGATGGAACTCAGATGTGGCACCAAGGCACAGAGTCCCTCAGAGGGACTCTGTAATGTTTGTCACTTCTTGCAGGCCACTGGACTGAAGAGCTCTGACCTGCATGTCCCTGCTGTAGTTCAAATCAAACGCTGGAGAGTTGTGCTCAGCAGTGCCCAGGTGGGCAAGAAGGGCAGCAGCAGCTTGGCCTGGAGCAGCAATGGTGTGGGCAGCAGGAGCAGGGCAGGGATTGTGCCTCTGGACTGGGCACTGGGGAGGCCACAGCTTGAGTGCTGAGTTCAGCTTTGGGTCTCTCACTCCAAGGAGGACATCGAGGGCTGGAGCACATCCAGAGAAGGGTAACAGTGCTGGTGAAGGGTCTGGAGAAGAGGACTGGGGAGGAACAGCTGAGGGAGCTGGGGGTGTTTGGTGTGGAGAAGAGGAGGCTGAGGGAGACCTCATTGCTCTCTACAGCTCCTGAGAGGAGGCTGGAGCCAGGTGGGGGTTGGGCCTTGCTCCCTAGGATCAGGAGATAGAAGGAGAGGAAATGACCTGAAATTGTGCCAGGGGAGGCCCAGGTTGGAGAGGAGGAAAAATTTTTTTGCTTCCAGAGTGGTCAGGGATTGGCAGAGGCTGCCCAGGGAGGTGGTGGAGTCCCCACGCCTGGAGGTGTCCCAGAACTGTGTGGCCATGGCACTTGGGGCCATGGTGGGGTTGGGTTGGTGTTGGACTGGATGATCTCAGAGGGCTTCTCCAACCCAAACAGTTCTCTGATTCTCTGGTTCTAGGGTCTGAAAGCTGTGTGTCTGATCTGGCCACCTTCCTGCAAGGAAATTATCTGAGGAGATCCCCCTCAGAGGCAACATCAAACAGCAGCTGGGCTGATGTGGAAGGTTCTTAATGCCTCCAGTCCCAGTGCTGCTGGTTCAGGACAGGCAGTGAAATGTTTGGTGTCTCATGGAGTTGTGCTTGAGCTCCAGGAGGGTTCTCTCTGCTTGGGGACATTTGTCTGTCTCTGTCCTGTCGTCCATCCTCTCTCTGCTATTCTGGGCAACATCCACAGCATTAAGAATGGAAGCCAAGTCCTCCTTTTACTTCCTGAGCAGGGCTCTCATTTAGCATCCCACTCACCTCACAGCAGCCTCATTTGTGCTTTCCTCATCCTTCTTTCATTCACACAACCAAAGGGTTCTTTTCTCTTTGCTTTCACACATAACTGACTTTGACACTTGACAGCTCTTCCCTCAGCACCATCCCTCTTGACCTCCAATCTGTGCTACCTTGCTGATCAATCTCTTTCAGTTTGGTTTCACAAGGAAAAACAAACAAACAAATGATGTTCAGTCCTCCCCTCCCTCTCTCGCAGTAACTTCCAAACCCAGTGGCCAGTTTGAGCTCCTCCTGAAGGGACAGGAGAAGCACCAATGAAAATTGACATTCTGTAAGTGCTGCCAAAACTTGGCAGCTGAGATGAGAGAGATTCAAGTGAGTGTCTCCACTGAGGGAAGAGGAAGCATCTCTCAGCCATTTAGTATTCCAGTTGGGCTCTTGTCAGTCAGGGCATGGCTCCAGCCAGCTCTGCCTGCAGAACAGCATTGATTGGGGTATGTAAAGAAGAGTGTGGCCAGCAGGTCAGAGGAGGTTCTCCTTCCCCTCTGCTCTGCCCTGGTGAGGCCACATCTGGAGTTCTGAGTCCAGTTCCAGAGGGAGAGGGAACTGCTGGAGAGAGTCCAGCAGAGGCTGCAAAGCTGCTGAGGGGCCTGGAGCAGCTCTGTGAGGAGCAAAGGCTGAGAGCCCTGGGGCTGAGAGCCTGCAGAAGAGCAGCCCCAGAGGGCATCTCAGCAATGCTCAGCAAGAGCTAAAGGAGCTGTGGGGGGCAAGAGGCTGTGGCCAGACTCTGCTCAGTGGTGCCCAGGGACAGCACAAGGGGCAAAGGGCACAAAGTGGAACCCAGGAGGTTAGAATCACAAAATTCTTTAAGCTGGGAGGGACTGTTAAACTTCATCCAAATCAACCCCAACCACAGCAGGTTGCTCACAGCCCCAAACAACCTGACCTGCACTGGTGCCAGCTATGGGGCAGCTCCTACCTCTCTGGCCAGCCTGGGACAGACTCTCCCCACCCTCAGGGGCAAACATTTCTCCCTTCTCCTCACTCTCAATCTCCCTCAGTCAGTTCCAGACCATCCCTCCTTGTTCTGTCACCATAGGCCCTGCTCAAAACTCTGTCCTCACCTTTCTGCTCAGTCCTTGAAGTACTTCAAGGCCACCAGAAAGTCTCCCTGGAGCCTTCTCTTCTCCAGGCTGAACAGCCCCAACTCTCCCAGCCTGTCCCCATAGCAGAGGTTCTCCAGCCCTCTGATCATCTTCATGGCCTCCTCTGGACCTGCTCAACAGTTCCATGTCCTTTCTGTGTCGAGGATCCAAGAGCTGGACACAGCACTGGAGGTGCTGCTCCCCAGAGCAGAGTTTTCTCAGCGCTCTGCTGTGTTGCAATCTCACTTCCACAGCTCTGCAGAGCCTAGGACCAGCCTCCCTCACTGCTTCTCCCTGTCAGCTCTGCCAGCTCCACTTCCACACCTGCACTGTTGCTGTGTTTCCCTTTCTTGTTGCTGCTGTTCACACATTGATGCTTCAGTGCTTCTACATGGAGCCTCTGAGGGCTTCTGACAAAGTTTTACTGCTGTTCAGTTACCTTCTGCCTTGTATTTGTCCTTTCCCTTCTTGCTGCACGTCCCTTGCTCACCAAGATCCCTGCTGCCTTTGATCATCACTTTCCTTCTCTTGACTGTTACTGACTATGGAGAGTATGTGAGTCCCTCCCAGCTTCCTCCCCTCCCTTACCTGCAGTCACAGGACCTAATCACAGACTGATTTTGGTGGGAAGAGACCTTTAAGATCATCAAGTCGAGCTGTTAACCCACAGCACCACATCTTGGTTCCTTCAAGGGGTGTGAAACCCCTCCAGGGATGGGGACTCCACCAACTGCCCTGGGCAGCCCGGGCCAGGCCTTGACAACCCTTTTGGGGAAGAAATTGTTCCTCGTGGCCAACCTAAACATCCCCTGGGGCAACTTGAGGCCATTTCCTCTTGTCCTGTCCCTTGTTCTTTGGGAGCAGAGCCCAACCCCCACCTCACTGCAGCCTCCTCTCAGGAGCTGTAGAGAGCAATGAGGTCTCCCTCAGCCTCCTCTTCTCCACACTGAACACCCCCAGCTCCCTCAGCTGCTCCTCCCCAGCCCTCTTCTCCAGACCCTTCCCCAGCTTGCTTGCCCTGCTCTGGACCTGCTCCAGCCCTCAATGTCCTTCTTGGGGTGAGAGGCCCAAGCTGGCCCCAGGATTTGATTCAAGGTGCAGCTGATCCCAGCAGCATTCTCCTCCAGTGCAGTCACATTGGCTTCTGTGAGTTCCTTCCACAGAATGATGTCTCAAAGTCCTTCTCTTAGCACCATTCCTCATTATTTTGACCCTTTCCCCTCCCTTATGCCTGAGGAAATCCTACCAGTCCCACAGAAGGTGAAAAAGAGTTTTCCCCCATCTGGCACATTATTCCCTGAGGCAGCAGTGGAATTTGCCTCAGCCAAAGGTGCTCTGGGTGCTTCCTCACAGTCTGAGATACTTCTCCAGGCCAGATTTACCTCACAGTCCTGTGAGCTGTGGTGCTGAGGCAGGTGGTGCAGTGGCAGTGCCTCAGCAGCAGTGGTGGCTTTGGGAGCTCTGGGTGAGGGCTGGACTGGAGGATCTCAAAGGTTGCTTCCAGCCTCAAGAGTTCTGAGGCTGTCTGAATCTAAACCCCACCAGAAGTTGTCATTAAGGGCCACACAGCCCCTTCTGCTCTCCCTTGTGTGCTTCCTGCCTTCTTCTTTGCTCTTCTGTCTCAGAACCTTCTTCTTTCTGCTTTCCTATTTCATTTTCATACACTCTGCCCTCTGTTTTGCTTGGACTCCAACTCCTCTTCCTTTGGCTCTCCACTCTCATTCTCAAGGCTGAGGTACTCCCCCCTGCTCCACAACCTCCTCATCTACATTTCTGCTGATTTCCTTTGCACACTCATCACTGCAACAAATCTGTTCCTTAGATCAGTTTCTTTACCAGCATCTGGCCTCTTCCTCTGCTACATGGCCTCCAAATTCTCCTGATCACCTCAGTTCTGCAAACTTTGCCTTCTTTGGACAGTCATTTCCCCCCTGTCTGTCATTTCCATATCAAATTTATCATCCTCTCTGTCTGTTTTCAGCCTTTGTCTTTCACCTATTTGACCTTGGAGAGCTACACCTCAGGACTAATTTGTGTCTTTCTTGTGCTGGGTCCCCCACAGCTGGACCCAGCCCTGCAGGGGAGGTCTCCCCAGAGCAGAGCAGAGGGCAGGATCCTCTCTCTCCAGCTCTGGCCACACTGCTTTGGATGCAGCCCAGGCTGCCCTTGGCCTTCTGTGCTGCCAGTGCCCATTGCTGGCTCCTGCCCAGCTCCTCCCCCACCAGCACCCCCAAGGCCTTCTCTGCAGGGCTGCTCTCAGTCTCATCACCCCCAGCCTGGATAGGTACTGAGGGTTGCCCTGACTCAGGTGCAGGACCTTGCCCTTGGCTTTACTGAACCTCATGAGGTTCTCCTGAACCTCTGCAGCCTGCCCAGGTCCCTCTGGATCCATCCCATCCCATCCTGCAGCCTCATCAACCACACCACTCAGCTTGGTGTTATCAGCCAGCCTGCTGAGGGTGCCCTTGATCCTGCTATGGCATTGATGGAGATACTGAGCAGCACTGGTCCCTTGACCCTTGAGGGACACCACTTGTCACCCATCTCCATCTGGCCATTGAGCTGTTGACCCTTGGGATGTGATCATCCAATGAATTCCTCATCCATCAGGTATTCTTCCATTATTTCTGGGGTTTTTAGAGGACAATTCTGCCCGAAATACTGCTTCCAAAAAGCAACCTTTTAAAGACTGGACCAGGAAGGGAGTAATCTGCACATTAAGTAGCAATGGAATTGGTAGTACAAAGCTCCTCCCTTCTGCAGCCACTCTCTCTAAAGGGCTTCCCCTCCTGCCTGCCAGTCTGGGCTTGCTAACACAGAAAACCAAAGCACAGTGCACACAGAAGAGGGAAAACCTCAACCACACCAGTTTCTGTCAGCTAGTTGCACCCTTAACTGGGGGCTAATGAAGCCTTTAGCCTCTGAACAGAGTGAAAATCTGAGCCAAGCACTACTAATCATCCTCCTAGCAGCACACAGAGCACAGGCTGCTCTCTCCACCTCCCTCTCCACACACAGCCAGCCATTAGGGAGGCTCTGGCACAATGAAATCAGCTCCCTGGGGCTGCTGTGGGATGAGCAGAGCCTCCCAGAAGAGGTGCTTCAAATGACTGGGATTCTGCACAGCTGGAGCAGCAGCTGAATGCCCCAGCAGGCAGCAGCAGTGGGCAGGCTGGCAGGGAGCAGCACACCCTGCACCAGTGCTGCTGGGCTGAAGGGAGGGTGAGGCAAAGGTAAAGCAGCACAAAGGAGGCCATTTTTCATACATGTTCACCCAGTTCAGAGCCAGGGCTTTCAGCCTGGGCCTCAGGTGGGCAGAGAGAGGATAACAGAACTGCTTTGGGTGGAAAAAGCCTCTGAAAGCATCCAGTGCAACACCAGCCCAACCCCACCATGGCCACCAAACCATGGCCCCAAGTGCCATGGCCACACCTTGCTGGAATATCTCCAAGCATGGGGACTCCACCACCTCCCTGGGAAGCCTCTGCCAATCCCTGACCACTCTGGAAGCAAAGAAATTTTTCCTCCTCTCCAACCTGGGCCTCCCCCGGCAAAATTTCAGGTCATTTCCTCTCCTTCTCTCACCTGAGACTAGGGAGCAGAGCCCAACCCCCACCTGGCTCCAGCCTCCTCTCAGGGAGCTGTAGAGAGCAATGAGGTCTCCCCTCAGCCTCCTCTTCTGCAGACTCAGCTCCCTCAGCCTCTCTTCGTTTGACCTCCCCCAGCCTGGACTGATATTGAGGATTGTCCTGACCTAGATGCAGAACACTTTGCCCTACTGAACCTTGTGAGGTTGTCCTGAGCCCAAGGTGGCTGCTTCCTCCTTCAGCAAGCACTGTCAGATGTTTGCTGTGTTTCAGCCACCAAAGCAAGGTGGGAGATGTGTGAGCACCTGCAGAAGGGCTGCAGTTTGTGAGGAACTGGGAAGTTCTGCAGCTTCAGGAGGGAAGCTGAGACCCTGATGATGGAGACTTGTGGGCTGTAATTATTTCCCGATTGGTAATTCAGCAGTGCTGCCTTGGAGAGCAGCAGATGGTAATTACATTCCATTAGATGTTTGTATTTATTGTGGAGCTGTTTCAGTCCTTTCAGCATGGGGTGGAGCTGGGCCTTGGCTGAGTGGGCTGCCTGACATCCTTCCCAGGTGTCACAGTGGCTGGGGCTTGTTGGGGAAATGCACGAATTCTTCTACCAAAGTAGAGTCACCCTACTGAGCCGGAGTGTGGATGCATCCAAGGGTCAGCCCTTGGGAGGAGGAGCAGACAGATGGAGTGGAGCATGGGACAGATGAAGCATAAGAAAGTTAAGCATGAGAAGGTAGAATCATGAGAAGGTAGAAACTTGAGAAGCTCTCCTCTCAGACTGGGGACACAATCACAGAATCCTAGAGTCATGAAATCAAATCATAGAATCACAGAAGTGGTTTTTTTTGGAAGAGATCTTTAAGATCACCAAGTCCAACTCTTACTCCAGCATTGCCAGGGAACCACTAAACTGTGTCAAAGGTTCACAGAATGGTTTTTTTGGAAAAGCTCTCTGAGATCACCCAGTCCAACACCAACCCATCCTTACCACAGCCACTAAACCATGGCCCCAAGTGCCATGGCCACTCCTTGCTGGAGCACCTCCAGGCATGGGGACTCCACCACCTCCCTGGGAAGCCTCTGCCAATCCCTGACCACTCTGGAAGCAAAGAAATTTTTCCTCCTCTCCAACCTGGGCCTCCCCCGGCAAAATTTCAGGTCATTTCCTCTCCTTCTCTCACCTGAGACTAGGGAGCAGAGCCCAACCCCCNCTCTGAACAGAGTGAAAATCTGAGCCAAGCACTACTAATCATCCTCCTAGCAGCACACAGAGCACAGGCTGCTCTCTCCACCTCCCTCTCCACACACAGCCAGCCATTAGGGAGGCTCTGGCACAATGAAATCAGCTCCCTGGGGCTGCTGTGGGATGAGCAGAGCCTCCCAGAAGAGGTGCTTCAAATGACTGGGATTCTGCACAGCTGGAGCAGCAGCTGAATGCCCCAGCAGGCAGCAGCAGTGGGCAGGCTGGCAGGGAGCAGCACACCCTGCACCAGTGCTGCTGGGCTGAAGGGAGGGTGAGGCAAAGGTAAAGCAGCACAAAGGAGGCCATTTTTCATACATGTTCACCCAGTTCAGAGCCAGGGCTTTCAGCCTGGGCCTCAGGTGGGCAGAGAGAGGATAACAGAACTGCTTTGGGTGGAAAAAGCCTCTGAAAGCATCCAGTGCAACACCAGCCCAACCCCACCATGGCCACCAAACCATGGCCCCAAGTGCCATGGCCACACCTTGCTGGAATATCTCCAAGCATGGGGACTCCACCACCTCCCTGGGAAGCCTCTGCCAATCCCTGACCACTCTGGAAGCAAAGAAATTTTTCCTCCTCTCCAACCTGGGCCTCCCCCGGCAAAATTTCAGGTCATTTCCTCTCCTTCTCTCACCTGAGACTAGGGAGCAGAGCCCAACCCCCACCTGGCTCCAGCCTCCTCTCAGGGAGCTGTAGAGAGCAATGAGGTCTCCCCTCAGCCTCCTCTTCTGCAGACTCAGCTCCCTCAGCCTCTCTTCGTTTGACCTCCCCCAGCCTGGACTGATATTGAGGATTGTCCTGACCTAGATGCAGAACACTTTGCCCTACTGAACCTTGTGAGGTTGTCCTGAGCCCAAGGTGGCTGCTTCCTCCTTCAGCAAGCACTGTCAGATGTTTGCTGTGTTTCAGCCACCAAAGCAAGGTGGGAGATGTGTGAGCACCTGCAGAAGGGCTGCAGTTTGTGAGGAACTGGGAAGTTCTGCAGCTTCAGGAGGGAAGCTGAGACCCTGATGATGGAGACTTGTGGGCTGTAATTATTTCCCGATTGGTAATTCAGCAGTGCTGCCTTGGAGAGCAGCAGATGGTAATTACATTCCATTAGATGTTTGTATTTATTGTGGAGCTGTTTCAGTCCTTTCAGCATGGGGTGGAGCTGGGCCTTGGCTGAGTGGGCTGCCTGACATCCTTCCCAGGTGTCACAGTGGCTGGGGCTTGTTGGGGAAATGCACGAATTCTTCTACCAAAGTAGAGTCACCCTACTGAGCCGGAGTGTGGATGCATCCAAGGGTCAGCCCTTGGGAGGAGGAGCAGACAGATGGAGTGGAGCATGGGACAGATGAAGCATAAGAAAGTTAAGCATGAGAAGGTAGAATCATGAGAAGGTAGAAACTTGAGAAGCTCTCCTCTCAGACTGGGGACACAATCACAGAATCCTAGAGTCATGAAATCAAATCATAGAATCACAGAAGTGGTTTTTTTTGGAAGAGATCTTTAAGATCACCAAGTCCAACTCTTACTCCAGCATTGCCAGGGAACCACTAAACTGTGTCAAAGGTTCACAGAATGGTTTTTTTGGAAAAGCTCTCTGAGATCACCCAGTCCAACACCAACCCATCCTTACCACAGCCACTAAACCATGGCCCCAAGTGCCATGGCCACTCCTTGCTGGAGCACCTCCAGGCATGGGGACTCCACCACNCTTACTCCAGCATTGCCAGGGAACCACTAAACTGTGTCAAAGGTTCACAGAATGGTTTTTTTGGAAAAGCTCTCTGAGATCACCCAGTCCAACACCAACCCATCCTTACCACAGCCACTAAACCATGGCCCCAAGTGCCATGGCCACTCCTTGCTGGAGCACCTCCAGGCATGGGGACTCCACCACCTCCCTGGGAAGCCTCTGCCAATCCCTGACCACTCTGGAAGCAAAGAAATTTTTCCTCTTCTCCAACCTAACCCTCCCCTGGCACAATTTCAGGCCATTTCCTCTCCTCCTGTCACGTGAGACTAGGGAGCAGAACCCAACCCCCACCTCACTGCAGCCTCCTCTCAGGGAGCTGAAGAGAGCAATGAGGTCTCCCCTCAGCCTCCTCTTCTCCACACTGAACACCCCCAGCTCCCTCAGCTGCTCCTCCCCAGCCCTGTTCTCCAGATCTTCAGCATTACAGCTCCATGGCTTTGCAAACCCTGCAGAGATGGGGACTTCACCACTGTAGCCTGGGCCAGGGCTTAACAACCCTTCTGGGGATGAAATTGTTCCTCACATCCAACCTGAACCTCCCCTGGCTCATGAGGAGCATTTGTCACTCACCTAGTGGCTAGCTCAGCCCTGACTCTTGACCAGCCTCAAAGGAAATAATACAAAGTGCAAATATTTGTTAAGAAAGGAAAGCTGTGCAGTGATTTGGGGGAAGAAAATCTTGGAGTAGGAAGGAATAACAAATTCAACATAAATCTGTTGTGGGCCTCCCAGAAGGCACACCCTAGAGAGCTGTAGGCAGCAGAGACAGCAGGGATCCTCCATATGCAGGGGAGTGCAGCAGCACAAGGTCAGAGAGAAAGCAGAGGGTGTTCAGAAGAGCCCCAGGATGATTGAAGGACAAGCTAAATAGGAAAGATTAAAGGAACTAAATTATGCATGGCTGGGCCAAACAGTAATTAAATAGTCAGGCACGGAGCTGTTTGGTGCACTCTGGTGATGGACAGCCTGAAGGTAAAAGGTGAGGCTGATAGTGGGAAGTGAGGACTGCACAGCAGAAGCTAAGAAATGCTGCTCCATCCTGGATTGCTGAAGGGTGCTGAAACCCCAGCTGTTAAAAGCAGCACTTGACAAAATGTTGTGCAATACCTGCAGGAGCAACTGGGGGGGGTCCTACGAGGGGGCCCACAGGAGAGCTGGGGAGAGGCTGCTGACCTTTAGTGATGCTGGAGAAAAGCAAGGATCCCAGAACTGAAACGGAATGGGGGAACTGCATGAAGAGGAGAGAGTAAAGGGATTGAGGTAAAGGCAGGAGTCAGGCTGGACAGATGGCACCAGAGCTCCTAAAGAGCTGGGAGGATGGCATGAAGGGGATCAGAAGGCCCAAACTCTCCCAGCCTGTCCCCACAGCAGAGCTTCTCCAGCCCTTTAATCATCTTTGTGGCCTCCTCTGGAGCCACTCCAGCAGGTCCATATCCTTCCTGTCCTAGGGGCTACATCTGGACACAGTAGTCCAGGAGAGGTCTCAGCAGAGCAGTGGTGACTCACTGCAATCCCTGCATCCTGAAGAACTCTCATCAGAATGGCAATAGAGAGACCTTTGATGGCCAGGGGTCAGCTGCTGAGCACCCTGAGGTCCACAATCCCTGAGCATTGCACGTAGTATGCAGCCCACACGGACTCATTGCTCTTTTCAGGTTGTACTTGAGAAATGAAGAGGATGAGGAGGCCTGTGGGGATCCTTTCAGAAGAAGGTTTCTTGCTCAGTGTAAAGCACTATTCACCTCCATGCTAATTATCAGAATAATAAAGATCTCATTACAGGAGCAGCAGGACCATCCTCAGGTATTGCATTCAATCCTCCTTGGGAAATGCCTCACTCTAAGCTGTGCTGATGTTGCCTCCTAGCAGATACATTTGAACAGCTTCTGCTAATTAGCATTAATAAAGACATGCTAAAAGCATAACTGGAAGCCAGGCTGCAGCACACAGCTTGGGCTGCTGGTGGGAAATGGTACCAGCAGGGAACATCTTCTGATGGTTCTCATCACAGACCTTCATTTGTGTCTGCAACCAACCTAACATTTGGCTTCTGTCATGGGCTGTACCCCCCCAGCTCATGTCAGGGCAGCTATCCAGGAGTGCAGCAGCCAGATGCCCCCCAGCCTGTTGAGTGTTTAAACATGAGACCTAGGAGCTGTGATCTGCTGAACACCAGCATCTTCAGACCTTCCTTCTCCACTGGAGATGAAGGCTGTATAACTGAGGACCAGGGCTCAGAGAACCACAGTATGCATTGGGTTGGAAGGCACCCTCCAGGGTCATCTTGCCCAACTCCCCCCTGCAGGCAGCAGGGACATCTCCAACCAGAGCAGGTTGCTCAGGGCCACATCAAATTTGACCTTGAAAGTCTCCAGGGGTGGAGCCTCTATCACACCTCTGGGCAACCTGTTCCAGTATTTCTCCACCCTCATTGTGAAGAACTTCCTTCTGATGTCCAATCTAAATCTGCCCTGCTTCCCAGAGCAGAGCAGAGGGGCAGGATCCTCTCTCTCCAGCTCTGGCCACACTGCTTGGGATGCAGCCCAGGCTGCCCTTGGCCTTCTGTGCTGCCAGTGCCCATTGCTGGCTCCTGCCCAGCTTCTCCCCCACCAGCACCCCCAAGGCCTTCTCTGCAGGGCTGCTCTCAGTCTCGTCACCCCCAGCCTGGATTGGTATCAAAGATTGCCCTGACCCAGGTGCAGGACCTTGCACTTTGCCCTACTGAACCTCATGTTGTTGATCTCACTTCCCAGCCTGGCCAGGTCCCTCAGCCTTGTCAGCTGCACCACTCAGCTTGGTGTTCACCCAACCCTATTCTTGAAATTTGCCTGATTGCTACCTCTGCTGTCCCATGGCACATCACAGGCAACAGACCTGGGAGACCTAACTCACACCAAGGCCATCAAGCCCAGAGGAGAACTCTCAGCAGCTCCCTCCAGGACAGGTTTCCATGGCTTAAGGTGCTGTATGGATCAAAGCACAGGTCTGGTGCTCCTTTCTAGCCAGATGATATGCTGCTGGGGTCTTTATCCTCTTTCTCATCCCTTGCCCTCTGTTTCAGCCCAAGCTTCCTGCTCAGTTCATGAGATCCATGCAGTGCTGGTGGGACACAGCTCCTGCGCTGTGGATAGTGACCAGCAACAACCAAGCTGGGCTGCCCACAGGACTTTTCCTCCTGTGTGACGGACATCCAGAGGACCCAGGAAGGGCCACTCTACACTAAAGCTGCTGCTGACAATCACCACCCACTGCCAGACAAGACAGCCATGCCCCACTGCCAGATAGACATCACCCTGTGGTGAAGACACCCTATGCCCAGAATTATGCCCCCAGACATCAGCAAACTTGTCCCAACATGTTTTGGTAAGTCCCCCCTTTCCACCCTCCTTTCAGGAGAGGAGGACAAAGGCCCAGGTGCCAACCTGTCTCCTAAGGGGTAAACAACCACATGCACCCATCACATGGCATGCTCCTGCCCTTTCCATCTGAGGGCATAATTCCAGCTTCATTCTTTCTATAGGTCAAAGCAGGTTGTTGACAAGTGTGCCCATTGACCAGATCCAGCCTCAAGAGATCTGTAAGTATTTCCCTCTTGTTTACCAGTTTGCTCTCTCCTTTTGCTTTCTCTTGCTTTGCTTGAGCTATGGAAGCTCACAGCCCCTAAGTCTTCTCACTCCCACATGCAAGCATGCTAGAAGCCTCTGCAACACGGAAAGAAGCCAGCCCCTGAGCTGCTCGAGGAACCAGCAGAGGAGATCCCTTCGCTGAAGCTACGAAAGCCAGGGTTGAATGCACAGTCGAGAGGACTGGAACCCCGAGGGTAAGCTCTAGCCCAGAGGGGGAAGGACTAGCCCAAGCCTGGCGGTCCAACATTGCTGCAGCCATAAGCAGCTAACCAAGCAGCAACACATCTTGTGTGACCCCCGCTGTCTGCGGGAGATAAGCAGAGCTACCATTACCACTCCACAGCCCTGTGCCGTCAGGGTAATGTAACCTGGGATTTCCTGAGAGAGAGAGAGACATCCTCTCCACTGTGTTCAAACCAAGGACTGCATTGTAACCTTAAATGGGAAGCAGTCACTGAGAGATTCGCCATAGTCAGCTCACTTCCAGCCGAGGGAAAGTGCTGCTCCACCACGTCCTTTCCCCAAAGCCCTTCTCCGGGATTGGAGACAGCTGACCACAATCACTGGGAACCGTCACCCCGACTGCGTGGGCTGACCCCGAAGGACCTGGCCCTGACATGAGGACCACTCCCAGCACTGATTCCAGCCCCCGGCCACCACACTCGCGCCGTGGGACCACCCTGCCAAGGGAAGCCGCTGACCGTCGGAAAGTCACCCCACCCACAGCCGTGGGAGGAGAAAGAAAGCCTCACCCTCTTGTGGAGGTGGGAGGAGAAAGAAAGTCAGTGCCTGGATGGACCAGCCCCAGGCCGACAGACAGTGAGCAGCCAGAGCAGCCCAGCA
This sequence comes from Indicator maculatus, assembly GCA_013399975.1. Taxonomy (NCBI): domain Eukaryota; kingdom Metazoa; phylum Chordata; class Aves; order Piciformes; family Indicatoridae; genus Indicator; species Indicator maculatus. Next base: position 98,418 of record VXBD01007044.1, read on the forward strand.
ACTTGCCTCGCTACAAAGAAAGACACAGTGTAGCTTTCCACCTGTGCAACACTCAGTAACATTCATTTCAAAGCGCCTGCGCCTCGCTGCGTGATATTCCTGCTTGAATTGCCTCTTGATAGCATTGTAAATGTCTCTGTACATGGTTACAGCTGCCAAGAGTCTTGTCGAGTCTCCGTCTAGTGGACAAGCGGTGGAACTGCACCTTTCATTCTCTTAATAGAAACTAATTCTGTAAATATTCTAATTGGGTCGAATTGTACATACTAAACCAGTTATGGGATATATTTTCACAACCGTGCATTAGAATCAATATATAAGGTGATTAATCAGTTATTAATAATTTCAATAATTAATAAAATATAATTTTCATAATTCATATTTCATCATTCAGAAATTAATAACCATCCTCCATCCCAATCACAATACACCCACAGAACCCCAGAATCCCAGCAAGGTGGGGTTGAAGGGACACCCACAGCAGCTTGCCCAGCAGCACAATGCCCAGGGGGGGTTGGAAGCTCTCCACACAAGGAGACTCCACAACCTCTCTGGGCAGCCTGCTCCAGGCCTCCAGCACCCTCACAACAAACAACTTTCTCCTCCTGCTCAAATACAACCTCCTGGGTTCCGCTTTGTGCCCCTTGCCCCTTGTGCTGTCCCTGGGCACCACTCAGCAGAGTCTGGCCCCAGCCTCTTGCCCCTCACAGCTCCTTTAGCTCCTGCTGAGCATGGCTGAGATGCCCTCAGGGGCTGCTCTTCTGCAGGCTCTCAGCCCCAGGGCTCTCAGCCTTTGCTCCTCACAGAGCTGCTCCAGGCCCCTCAGCAGCTTTGCAGCCTCTGCTGGACTCTCTCCAGCAGTTCCCTCTCCCTCTGGAACTGAGGAGCTCAGAACTGGACTCAGAACTCCAGATGTGGCCTCACCAGGGCACAGCAATAGACTGTTGGTGCCAGGGTGAACATCAGTGCTGCTGAGGAGCTCCCAGTAAGGAGAATATTGACTGAGAGCCTCTAGCACAGCCACCTGGAAAGGTCAACCACACAGTGGCCAGGGCTCACTTCTGACTGACTTTGGCTACTGATTGTGACAGTCTCACAGAATTGTTTTGGTTAGAAGAGATCCTTAAGATCATTGAGTCCAACCTTCAGCCTGGCACTGTCATGGCCATTAAACCATGTCCCAGTGTGCCATGGCCACACAATTCTTGAACACCTCCAGGGACATGGGGAGGTGGGGGGGATATTCAAACTGTCACAGCCCTCTGATCAGCTTTCAGTGATGACTTGGAAGCAAGGAGAAGTTTAGGCCAAGCTACCTGCCATGAGGACACAGCAGGACAGGGTGCTGGAAGCCTGTGTGTCAGCAGAGCTCAGCTCACGTCTGCTCCTGAGCAGGGCAAGAACCTCAGTGCCAGGCAGGGCTCAGAACCACTTTAATTTCTCGATATCACAACAGCAACAAACCCCATTTCTAATTCCTGTTGGAATAAAACACATCTTGGACATATGGATAGGTTCTGACGCTGCTGTTCAGTGAGCTGTGGATGCCTAATAATGAACAGAGCCACGTTTCCCTCTGGAAATATTCCTCCTGTCTTGGTTTGGTTAAGAAACGAGAGGCAGCAGTGCTTGGAGAGCTGCTGTCTCCTCCCTGATGCTGTATCTCTCCAGGAAAGCTCCTCTGAAGCACTTTGGTATCAAACACAGGGAAAAAAAAATCATGGAAGTCTGTCTGTGGAAGCTAAGGATGAACTAATTCATCCAAGTTAAAGCAAAAGACTGAAACAATTCTCAGCAGCTTAGTGACAAACTGCTGCGCTGGTGTTGGAGTTCTGTCTGAGACATCTTTTGTTACAGACACTGCACCCAGGGGAGGGTGGATGTGAATAAAACATTTCAGCTGGTGGCCACAGAAAGAGGAAAGAAACCTTTGAGGGGTTTAGAAGCTCTGTCATCATCATGCAGCTGTTCTGCAGAGCTTGGGAAATCCTCTCCGTCTAGAGTGATTTTGGAATGATCATATCACACAGAGAATCCTGTCCCTGGGCACCCCTGAGCAGAGTCTGGCCCCAGCCTCTTGCCCCCCACAGCTCCTTTAGCTCTTTCTGAGCATTGCTCAGATCCCCTCGGGGGCTGCTCTTCTCTAGGCTCAACAGCTCCCAGGGCTCTCAGCCTTTCCCCCTGGGCCAGGCTCTCACCACCCTCAGGGGCAAACTTTTCTCCCTTCTCTCCACTCTCAGTCTCCCCCTCTGAGTTTCAAACCACCTCCCCTTGTCCTGTCACAACAGGCCCTGTTCAAAGCTCTGTCCTCACCAAGTTCTCACATGGGTTCTCATTCCTGATTCACCTGAGAAGGTTCATGCCTGTTCCAAATCCCAGGTTTTCAGGCAGGGGGGTTAGACTCAATGATCTCCAGGTCCCTTCCAACCCCTACCATTCTGTGACTCTGCCAGGGAAGAGGCCAGCTTCCAGAGCTGGCCTCGCCCTCCACAGCTCTGAGGGAATTTGCAGAAACCCAAGGAGAGCAGTTTGACCTCTGGGGGGCCTCTGGGACTGATTTCTTTTTTACTACTTTCCAACTGCAGCTCCAGTTTGGTATCTAGGACCTTCCTTTTCTTCCCAGAACAGATAAACTCAGCCAAGATGTTCCTTGCAGACTTGAGGAAGGATAGCTGGAGACACATTGACACCTGACACAGGTAAGGTCTCTGGCTGCTGGGCTCCAGAATGAACTGGGACATTCCAGGACATTGGCACATTTCTTGTCAAGCTGCAAGGGACATCTGGGACACTGCTTTTTGCCTGCTGCAGGCCACAGGATAGCTTCTGGGAGGCATCAGGGACTGAAGGGACAAATCATAGCACTGAGCACTGCTGAGTCAGCAGAGCCTGGTGTGGTTTGGGTTGGAAGGAACCTCAAAGCTCATCCAGCTCCAACCCCCTGCCATGGGCAGGGACACCTCCCACCAGCACAGCTTGCTCAAGGCCTCATCCAGCCTGGCCTTGAACACCTCCAGGCAGGGGACAGCCACAGCCTCCCTGGGCAACCTGTGCCAGTCTCTCCCCACCCTCACTGCCAAGAATTTCTTCCTCCTCTCCAGTCTCAATCTCCCTTCTCCCAGCTACAGGCTATTGTCCCTCATCCTGGCACTGAAGCCCTTGTCAGAAGCCCCTCCCCATGTGGAGGATATTTCTCCTGGAATGGCTCTGCCATGCAGTGGTCACATGCCAGCCTTGCCAAGGCAATCTGAGTGTCTGTGGTTAGTGGGGCAAGAATCCTGCTGCCTCCCTCTGCCATCACCCTGGGACTCAGTGCAAGATGTCCATTTTCTGCTGGGTGTTCCAGAGCAGCACCTTTGGGGAGCTTCCTCCTGCAGGTTGATTCTTTCCTCTCCCTTCCTATGGTTGCTGCCCTACTGCAGGGGAGGGGTGGAGGATTCTCTAGCAGTCACAACGTCCTCCTGCATGCAGCTGGTTCAGAACATGGGCAATAGCTCTGAGGATCCCTTGTGTAGACTCTGCAAGCCCTGGATGCTCCCAGAGGTTCACTCCACATTTCACCCTCCATGTAACTGGGAGGAGAATGCAGCTGGTTGCTCAACAGCCTGGAATCATCTGCTTTTAGATGAGGCAGAAATTTCTGCCTCTTTTCTGCAAGCTGGAAGATCCAAGTCAGCTCAGGCCAGAGTGCCCCTGAGGCAGGCACCTCGATGCTGAAGCAGTCATTTTGCTCTGAGGAACACAGTGGAAGGGATGTCTGGAGAACTAACAGGAGGCTAAAAACAAGGATGAGAGGCTGAGGGAGCTGAGATTGCTTAGCCTGAAGGAGACTGAGAGGTGACTTGCTTTCTACAGCTATGTGCAAGGAGGTAGGAGTGAGGCCAGTGTTGGCCTCTTCTCCCAAGTGACTAATGAAGGGCAAGAGGAAATGACCTGAAATTGTGCCAGAGGAGGGTCAGGTTGAGATGAGGAGAAATTTCTTTGCTGTAGGAGTGGTCAGGGATTGGAACAGGCTGCCCAGAGGTGTAGTGGAGTTCCCATCCCTGGAGGGGTTAAAAAAATGAGTAGATGAGGCACTATGGGACATGGTTTAGTGGCTCTGGGGTGTTGGGTAGCAGGTTGGACTGGATGGTCTCAGAGGCCTTTTCCAGCCTTAATGATTCTCTGTTTCTATGAACAAGTATTCCTTTGAAGTTCTTCCCTGTTGTACACAAGATGCTCTCTGAGTAAAAGGAGGGAGTAAGCAGGGACCTTGCTATAGGTGGTGAATAGTGACTCCCTGGAAGGAGATGCTGGGATGCAGGCTGCGATGCAGGGAGGCACCAAGACCTCCTCCCTGTGGAGGTAGGCATTGGTCCCACATGGCCAAGCTGGCTCCTTCCCCAGGCATGGTCCCAGCAGTGCTGGGGCATCTCCTGCCTTTCAGGGCAAGCATTTGGAAGCCAGTTTGGTGCAGCCTTCAGCAGTGCTGCTTAGGTCATGTCCCCAGCAGAGTATTCCAAGCAAGCTGTGAGACAGAAGGCTCAGCTCTCATCCTGAGTGAAGAGATGGCACTGGAGCGTGATGGGGGCCAACAGATGCCCAGGCTGAAAGCAAAGCACAGAGCTGGTGCCCAGGAATTCTGCAGCACAGCAGAACATGCAGAGCTCTGCTCTGCAAAGCTCCAGAAGAACAGCACCAAGCCACGCTTCACAGGAGCTGTTGTTCTGGCTGAGCTAACATCTTGCAAAACAGAGATGCAGGAGAATGTCACAGTGCCAGAAGGGATGTGCAGAGCTAACAAGGTGCTGCCTGCCCCTGTGAGCTGCTCACTCACTGCTGCAGGCTGCAGGGGAGAAGAGGGAGCTGGCTGCTCCTCCATGGGCTCCCTGCCCAGCAGCTCCACCCCAGCTCATGCCCCTGGGGTTCCCTGTACCTGCTCACAGGGACACCCCTGCAGCCCCTCTGCTGCTGATCATCCTGGAAAGAGGGACTGAGGTACAGTCCTGAGGCAGTCACAGCTGTGGGGCCTGAGAAACACAGAGCCAGAAATAAAGGCTTCCAGCACTGGATGGGTTTCTTGTGGGCCCATTTGGGCTTTTAGCGTCTGGGATGACCACTGAGAGGAGAACTCCTTCCTTTCTTTCTTTCTTTCTTTCTTTCTTTCTTTCTTTCTTTCTTTCTTTCTTTCTTTCTTTCTTTCTTTCTTTCTTTCTTTCTTTCTTTCTTTCTTTCTTTCTTTCTTTCTTTCTTTCTTTCTTTCTTTCTTTCTTTCTTTCTTTCTTTCTTTCTTTCTTTCTTTCTTTCTTTCTTTCTTTCTTTCTTTCTTTCTTTCTTTCTTTCTTTCTTTCTTTCTTTCTTTCTTTCTTTCTTTCTTTCTTTCTTTCTTTCTTTCTTTCTTTCTTTCTTTCTTTCTTTCTTTCTTTCTTTCTTTCTTTCTTTCTTTCTTTCTTTCTTTCTTTCTTTCTTTCTTTCTTTCTTTCTTTCTTTCTTTCTTTCTTTCTTTCTTTCTTTCTTTCTTTCTTTCTTTCTTTCTTTCTTTCTTTCTTTCTTTCTTTCTTTCTTTCTTTCTTTCTTTCTTTCTTTCTTTCTTTCTTTCTTTCTTTCTTTCTTTCTTTCTTTCTTTCTTTCTTTCTTTCTTTCTTTCTTTCTTTCTTTCTTTCTTTCTTTCTTTCTTTCTTTCTTTCTTTCTTTCTTTCTTTCTTTCTTTCTTTCTTTCTTTCTTTCTTTCTTTCTTTCTTTCTTTCTTTCTTTCTTTCTTTCTTTCTTTTTCCTTTCAGTCCTGGAGCTGCAGAACACTCCTGTGCTGAACAGTCAGGATTCCTGGAAACATTAGGTGTCTGCAAAAGTTTTGCTCAGCTCAGAAGTGTCAGATGAAATGCTGGTGGGACAGTGAGTTCCTTGATGTCTTCTCTTTTGCTGGGACATCTACAACAGGGCCTGGGATCATAGAATCATAGAATCCTACAATGGGATGAGTTGAAAGGGACCTGAAAGTTCATCCAGTTCCAACCCCCTGCCATGGACAGGAACACCTCTCACCAGCACAGCTTGCTCAAAGACCTCATCCAGCCTGGCCTTGAACACCTCCAGGCAGGAGACAGCCACAGCCTCCCTGGACAACCTGTGCCAGTCTCTCCCCACCCTCACTGCCAAGAATTTCTTCCTCATCTCCACTCTCAAACACCCTCTCCCAGCCCAAAGCCATTGTCCCTCATCCTGGCATTCCCAGCCCTTGTCCAAAGTCCCTCCCCAGCTCTCCTGGAGCCCTTCAGGTACTGAGTGGTCCAGAGAGTCCCAAGACAGCTCTGTTCTGTGTCATTGAGTCCCCAGTGTGCAGCACACATTTACAGCCCAGCCCCAGGAGACAGAAGATCCTCTTGCTAGGGTTAATTATGTGCAGCCAGCACCAACCTCCTCCCTGTGCCAGGGACCTGCCTGTTTGTGACCAGCACCCAGCACCTGGAGCTCGACACAGAGCAATGATGTAAGCTGAGCAGGGAGCTAAGTGTTGCAGTGCCAGCTCCTGCATGTTGGCTGTGAGACCTGGGGCTGCTAGTCCTGAGCAGATCAGCCCCAGAGGAGATCTTGTTAGTGGTTATAAATATCTGAATGGCCTGTGGGGGGCAAGAGGCTGGGGCCAGACTCTGCTCAGTGGTGCCCAGGGACAGCACAAGGGGCAAGGGACACAAACTGGCACCCAGGAGGTTGCATATGAGCAGGAGGAGAAAGTTGTTTGTTGTGAGGGTGCTGGAGGCCTGGAGCAGGCTGCCCAGAGAGGTTGTGGAGTCTCCTTGTGTGGAGACTTTGAACACATCTGATTTTGTTCCTGTGTGCCCTGCCCTGAGTGACCCTGCTCTGGCAGGGGAGTTGGATTTGATGATCTTTTGAGGTCATTTTCAACCTCTAGCACTCTGTGATTCTGCTTCTATTTTGCACATTCCAAAACCAGTAGGTGAGATCAAGCCCACCACAGACCTGAACTCCTTAGGCTACAGCAGACATCTTCCACAGGCAGCTGAGCTCTGAGGAATGGACAGGGCTCAAGGGGAAAGAGGAGAAGAAAGGAATTAGATGGTGGACATCCTAACAGCAGCGGCTGAAGAGATTCACCCATTTCTGCTGTGACATGAGACCTACACTGGGGATAAATGGCAGGAGCAGGGGGCCCACAGTCAGCCTGACTTTGGGCTTTGACATCACATCCCTGAACAGGGAAATTTCCCTCCCATTTGGATTGTGCTCCTGTGCCCAGAACTGAGGAAGCCACACTTTGTATCCTGGGTTCAGTTTTGGGGCCCTCACTCCCAGAAGGACATTGAGGAGCTGGAGCAGGTCCAGAAAAAGGCAACAAAGCTGGGGAAGGGTCTGGAGAACAGGGCTGGGGAGGAGCAGCTGAGGGAGCTGGGGGTGTTCAGCCTGGAGAAGAGGAGGCTGAAGGGAGACCTCATTGCTCCTGAGAGGAGGCTGGAGCCAGGTGGGGGTTGGGCTCTTCTCACATGCAGCAAGTGACAGGACAAGAGGAAACAGCCTCATGCTGTGCCAGGGGAGGTTCAGGTTGGAGATTAGGAACAATTCCTTCCCAGCAAGGGTTCTCAGGTAGTGTCCCAGGCTGCCCAGGGAGGTGGTGGAGTCCCCATCCCTGGAGGGGTTTCCAAGCTGTGTGGCTGTGGTGCTAAGGGAGGTGGTTTGGTGGCAGTGGCTCAGCAGCGGTGGTGGCTTTGTGAGGCTGGGGGCTGGGCTTGGTGATCTCAAAGGTCTCCTTCAATCTCAACAGTTCTATGAGTCTATGATTTGCCTCTTACAGTATTTGAAAGCTGCTGTCTCTGACTGAAAGGCATAGCTGGAGCCTCAGAGGCTTTTTCCCTCTAACAATGCCATCTGAAATGGTTCTTTCCCCTGTCAGACTGCCTGGTAATCCTTATTCAGAGTGGCTGAAAGCAATTGGTGTCCTGGGACCTTATCTGGGGCAGGCTCCTGATTGCAGCTAGATAAGATAGCTGTTAATTAGTGCTCAGTGCTAAATCCTCCCTAAGACCCTTCCAACTATCTGTCAGGGAACAGCACCACCAGGCCTGTGATGTATCACATTTGTTAAAACAGAGAGCAGGATGAGAGCAGGGGAACATGCTGGGAGGATCAATACAATCGATCCCACGGTCTGTGCCCATTGTCCAGGGTTGTCATCAAAAGCAGTGGAGGGAGGCAGAGCCCAGCACCTCACCAGCACCTTGCACCCACCGCACCCACCACCTCAGCCAGCACCTCACCAGCACCTCACCTGCAACTCACCAGCACCTCACCAGCACCTCAGCCTCCACCTCACCAGCACCTCAGCCAGCACCTCAGCCAGCACCTCAGCCAGCACCTCAGCCAGCACCTCAGCCAGCACCTCAGCCAGCACCTCAGCCAGCACCTCAGCCAGCACCTCAGCCAGCACCTCAGCCAGCACCTCAGCCAGCACCTCAGCCAGCACCTCAGCCAGCACCTCAGCCAGCACCTCAGCCAGCACCTCAGCCAGCACCTCAGCCAGCACCTCAGCCAGCACCTCAGCCAGCACCTCAGCCAGCACCTCAGCCAGCACCTCAGCCAGCACCTCAGCCAGCACCTCAGCCAGCACCTCAGCCAGCACCTCAGCCAGCACCTCAGCCAGCACCTCAGCCAGCACCTCAGCCAGCACCTCAGCCAGCACCTCAGCCAGCACCTCAGCCAGCACCTCAGCCAGCACCTCAGCCAGCACCTCAGCCAGCACCTCAGCCAGCACCTCAGCCAGCACCTCAGCCAGCACCTCAGCCAGCACCTCAGCCAGCACCTCAGCCAGCACCTCAGCCAGCACCTCAGCCAGCACCTCAGCCAGCACCTCAGCCAGCACCTCAGCCAGCACCTCAGCCAGCACCTCAGCCAGCACCTCAGCCAGCACCTCAGCCAGCACCTCAGCCAGCACCTCAGCCAGCACCTCAGCCAGCACCTCAGCCAGCACCTCAGCCAGCACCTCAGCCAGCACCTCAGCCAGCACCTCAGCCAGCACCTCAGCCAGCACCTCAGCCAGCACCTCAGCCAGCACCTCAGCCAGCACCTCAGCCAGCACCTCAGCCAGCACCTCAGCCAGCACCTCAGCCAGCACCTCAGCCAGCACCTCAGCCAGCACCTCAGCCAGCACCTCAGCCAGCACCTCAGCCAGCACCTCAGCCAGCACCTCAGCCAGCACCTCAGCCAGCACCTCAGCCAGCACCTCAGCCAGCACCTCAGCCAGCACCTCAGCCAGCACCTCAGCCAGCACCTCAGCCAGCACCTCAGCCAGCACCTCAGCCAGCACCTCAGCCAGCACCTCAGCCAGCACCTCAGCCAGCACCTCAGCCAGCACCTCAGCCAGCACCTCAGCCAGCACCTCAGCCAGCACCTCAGCCAGCACCTCAGCCAGCACCTCAGCCAGCACCTCAGCCAGCACCTCAGCCAGCACCTCAGCCAGCACCTCAGCCAGCACCTCAGCCAGCACCTCAGCCAGCACCTCAGCCAGCACCTCAGCCAGCACCTCAGCCAGCACCTCAGCCAGCACCTCAGCCAGCACCTCAGCCAGCACCTCAGCCAGCACCTCAGCCAGCACCTCAGCCAGCACCTCAGCCAGCACCTCAGCCAGCACCTCAGCCAGCACCTCAGCCAGCACCTCAGCCAGCACCTCAGCCAGCACCTCAGCCAGCACCTCAGCCAGCACCTCAGCCAGCACCTCAGCCAGCACCTCAGCCAGCACCTCAGCCAGCACCTCAGCCAGCACCTCAGCCAGCACCTCAGCCAGCACCTCAGCCAGCACCTCAGCCAGCACCTCAGCCAGCACCTCAGCCAGCACCTCAGCCAGCACCTCAGCCAGCACCTCAGCCAGCACCTCAGCCAGCACCTCAGCCAGCACCTCAGCCAGCACCTCAGCCAGCACCTCAGCCAGCACCTCAGCCAGCACCTCAGCCAGCACCTCACCAGCACCTCACCCAGCACCTCACCAGTACCTCACCAGTACCTCACCAGCACCTCACCAGCACCTCAGCCATCACCTCACCAGCACCTCAGCGAGCACTTCCAGGCATGGAGACTCCACCACCTCCCTGGGCAGCCTCTGCCAATCCCTGAGCACTCTTGCACCAAAGAGACTTTTCCTCCTCTCCAACCTAACCCTCCCCTGGCACAATTTGAGGCCATTTCCTCGAGCCCTGTCATTAGTCACTCAGGAGATGAGGCCAACACCAGCCTTACTCCATCCTCCTCTCAGGGAGCTGCAGAGAACAATGAGGTCTGCTCTCAGCCTGCTCTTTTCCAGGCTGCAGGTCAGTAAGGTGTGAATCAATTCTCTCAATTTACTCAGCTGCACTGAACAAAGCAGTGATGGATCTTAGGAGGGATCCTGTTTTGTGCAAGTGCCCAAGAGTTCATCTGTCCCCAGTGCAACTAAGGCTTCTCCTTGCTCTTGGGAGGACAATTAGCCACTGATGGAGCTCGATGAAAGAGCAACTCTGAACAGCACAGGCAGCAGCCACAAGAGAGAAACCTTTGCAGAACATTTGCTCTATTTCCAGGGTGCTTCCCCCAGGAAATGGAAACAGCTGCAGCCTGAATTTGACAAAACACTGCTACAGCCATCTGCATTGTCCTTATACATTGTCATATACCAGATCCCAGCAGGGTGGAGCTGGAAGGGACCTCTGGAGTTCATCCAGTCCAGGATCTGCTCCAGCAGGGCACCCACAGCATCTTGCCCAGCAGCACAATGCCCAGGGGGGGTTGGAAGCTCTCCACACAAGGAGACTCCACAACCTCTCTGGGCAGCCTGCTCCAGGCCTCCAGCACCCTCACAACAAACAACTTTCTCCTCCTGCTCAGATGCAACCTCCTGGGTTCCACTTTGTGCCTCTTGCCCCTTGTGCTGTCCCTGGGCACCACTGAGCAGAGTCTGGCCACAGCCTCTTGCCCCCCACAGCTCCTTTAGCTCTTGCTGAGCATTGCTGAGATGCCCTCTGGGGCTGCTCTTCTGCAGGCTCTCAGCCCCAGGGCTCTCAGCCTTTGCTCCTCACAGAGCTGCTCCAGGCCCCTCAGCAGCTTTGCAGCCTGCCCTGGACTCTCTCCAGCAGTTCCCTGTCCCTCTGGAACTGGGGAGCTCAGAACTGTCCCCAGGATTCCTGTTCCTCATGTTGAGTTGGTCACCCATCATGTGTAGTGGTGCAGGGAGTTATTCCTCCCTAGGTGCATGAC
>VXBD01007044.1:110195-134701 GCA_013399975.1 Indicator maculatus
CCAGCACCTCACCAGCACCTCACCCAGCACCTCACCAGTACCTCACCAGTACCTCACCAGCACCTCACCAGCACCTCAGCCATCACCTCACCAGCACCTCAGCGAGCACTTCCAGGCATGGAGACTCCACCACCTCCCTGGGCAGCCTCTGCCAATCCCTGAGCACTCTTGCACCAAAGAGACTTTTCCTCCTCTCCAACCTAACCCTCCCCTGGCACAATTTGAGGCCATTTCCTCGAGCCCTGTCATTAGTCACTCAGGAGATGAGGCCAACACCAGCCTTACTCCATCCTCCTCTCAGGGAGCTGCAGAGAACAATGAGGTCTGCTCTCAGCCTGCTCTTTTCCAGGCTGCAGGTCAGTAAGGTGTGAATCAATTCTCTCAATTTACTCAGCTGCACTGAACAAAGCAGTGATGGATCTTAGGAGGGATCCTGTTTTGTGCAAGTGCCCAAGAGTTCATCTGTCCCCAGTGCAACTAAGGCTTCTCCTTGCTCTTGGGAGGACAATTAGCCACTGATGGAGCTCGATGAAAGAGCAACTCTGAACAGCACAGGCAGCAGCCACAAGAGAGAAACCTTTGCAGAACATTTGCTCTATTTCCAGGGTGCTTCCCCCAGGAAATGGAAACAGCTGCAGCCTGAATTTGACAAAACACTGCTACAGCCATCTGCATTGTCCTTATACATTGTCATATACCAGATCCCAGCAGGGTGGAGCTGGAAGGGACCTCTGGAGTTCATCCAGTCCAGGATCTGCTCCAGCAGGGCACCCACAGCATCTTGCCCAGCAGCACAATGCCCAGGGGGGGTTGGAAGCTCTCCACACAAGGAGACTCCACAACCTCTCTGGGCAGCCTGCTCCAGGCCTCCAGCACCCTCACAACAAACAACTTTCTCCTCCTGCTCAGATGCAACCTCCTGGGTTCCACTTTGTGCCTCTTGCCCCTTGTGCTGTCCCTGGGCACCACTGAGCAGAGTCTGGCCACAGCCTCTTGCCCCCCACAGCTCCTTTAGCTCTTGCTGAGCATTGCTGAGATGCCCTCTGGGGCTGCTCTTCTGCAGGCTCTCAGCCCCAGGGCTCTCAGCCTTTGCTCCTCACAGAGCTGCTCCAGGCCCCTCAGCAGCTTTGCAGCCTGCCCTGGACTCTCTCCAGCAGTTCCCTGTCCCTCTGGAACTGGGGAGCTCAGAACTGTCCCCAGGATTCCTGTTCCTCATGTTGAGTTGGTCACCCATCATGTGTAGTGGTGCAGGGAGTTATTCCTCCCTAGGTGCATGACTTACCCTTGCTTAACTTCATGAGATTCCCCTCTGCCCAGCTCTCCAGCCTGTCCAGGTCATATTTTTCACCTAATTTCAAGTGGTTGTCTCCATTCCCAGTGCACACCAATAATTCACCTCTGTTTATTCACTTAGAGCAGCCCCTTTGTTGTAATTGTCAGCCTGTGAGGTTGTCATTCTCCCACACTCTAAAGCTATTTTCCCAGCAGTTCAGGGCATTTTTCTGTCAGTCTCTATTGATGCTGCTTCAATATTCTTCAAAACATTTCATTAAGTTCCAATAAACTTTTGGAATGTGATAAAAGGGAATCAAAAGAGGCTGAGGTGATTTCCAGCACCACACACAGAGTCATCATTGGTGCTCCTTACACAGAGATGATTACACAGAGCACAAGCCTCCCAAAATCCTGGATTATTTTGACATGAGGGCAGAGTGGAAAGATTGGAGAAAACAGAAATAAATGTGGTAGGTTGGATGAAGGGAGATAGAAAAAACAATGAGCAACTGAGACAGAGCCCCACATGTCAGACAGCTCTCAGCAGCCCAACAGCAGAGCAGCCTGCAGCTGGTTTTGTAACCCCGGAGCAGAGGTGCAAGGCTGGCATGGGACTCATGGATCTGCTGAGGCTGGAAGAGACCTTTCAGAGCATCCAGTCCAACCCTCACCCAGTGCCACCACTGCTGCTGAGTCACTGCCACCAAACCACAGCCCTCAGCACCACAGCCACACAACTTGGAAACCCCTCCAGGGATGGGGACTCCATCACTTCCCTGGACAGCCTAGGCCAGGTCCTGAGAACTCTTGCTGGGAAGGAATTGTTCCTAATCTCCAACCTGAACCTCCCCTGGCACAGCTTGAGGTGTTTCCTCTCCTCCTGTCACTTGCTGCTTAATGCCTAAGGGAAAGATCCTGCCCCTGTACTGGGCACTGCTGAGGCCAAACCTTCAGCACTGGGTTCAGGTTTGGGCCTCTCCCTCCAGGAAGGACATTGAGGGCTGGAGCAGGTCCACAGAAGGGCAACAAAGGTGGGAAAGGGTCTGGAGAAGAGGGCTGGGGAGGAGCAGCTGAGGGAGCTGGGGGTGAAGAGGAGGCTGAGGAGAGACCTCATTGCTCTCTACAGCTCCCTGAGAGGAGGCTGGAGCCAGATGGGGGTTGGGCTCTTCTCACAACAGGACAAGAGGATCTGGCTTCAGGTTGTGCCAGGGGAGCTTTAGGTTGGACATGAGGAACAATTTCTTTCCCAGAAGGTCTGTCAAGGCCTGGCCCAGGCTGCCCAGGGCAGTGGTGGAGTCCCCATCCCTAGAGATGTTTGAAAGCCCTGGAGATGTGCTGAGGGCCATGGCTTGGTGGTGTCCTGGCACTGCTGGTTAATGGTTGGATTCAGTGATCTCAAAGTTCTCTTCCAATCCAAATGATTCCATGATCCTGAGATTCTAAGGCCTGTAAACAGCTCCATGGCAGAAGTGTTTCATCCCAAGGGGCTGTAGTCCAGTGGAGGTGGAGTCAGGCTGCTGCTGCAGCAGCTGGCTCAGAGCAGAGAACAGCCAGGCTGTGCTGGCAGAGTGGAAACAGCTGAGCTGTATTTCAGACCCCAGCAGGAACAACACACTCCTGGGAAAGAGAAACCTCAGTCCCAATGTCCTGATCCATGAGGCATTGTTCTCTCCTCACCCAGTGAGTCAATAACACGAAACCTAATCCATCCAAGGCATTGATTTGCACTGACATTAGGCAATCTCTTGCTTAAGTGATGTTGAAAACAACAATTGGCTTCTCCCTGCACTCCAGATCTGTGAGTGCCCTTGAAAACACAACTTGGTTGCAGTCCATCGGCTCACAGACTGGTCTGGCTTGGAAGGGACTTTAAAGATCATCCAGTTCCAACCCCCTGGCAGGGCAAGGGACATCCTTCATCACAGCAAATTGCTCAAAGACCTGTCCAGCCTCTTGAATGTTCCCAGGGATGGGACATCCACAGCCTCTTGGGGCAACCTCTTCCAGTGTCTCACCACCCTCAGGGGAAAGAAATTCTTCCTCATCTCCACTCTAAATCTGCCCTTTCCCAGTGTAAAACCATTGTCCACTGTCCTGTCACTGTATACCTTGCCAAGAAGTTTTTCTTGGTCTTTCTTTTAAGCCCTCCTTATATGTTGAAAGGCCACCAGAAGGTCTCCCTGGAGCCTTCTCCTCTGCAGGCTGCCCAAGCCCAACTCTCTCAGCCTGGCTCCCAGCAGAGGGCTTCCAGCCCTGCCAGCATTGCTGTGGCCTCCTCTGGCCCTGCTCCACCAGGTCCCTGTCTGTGCTGAGGGCTCCAGAGCTGCCCCAGCACTGCAGGGGAGGTCTGAGCAGAGCACAGCAGAGGGGCAGAATCCCCTCCCTGCCCCTGCTGCCCACACTGCTGGGGCTGAGCCCAGGCCAGGCTGGGGCTGGGCTGGCAGTGCTCAGTGCTGGCTCATCTCCAGCTCTGCACTCCCAGCACCCCCAAGTCCTCCTCCTCAGGGCTGTTCTCCAGCACTTCATCCCCTAGCCTGGGTTGATCCTGGGGACTGCCCCAGCCCGGGTGCAGGACCTTGCACTTGTTGAACCTCATGAACTTCATGAGCCCAGCTCTCCAGCATGTCCAGGTATCTCTGGGTGGATCCTGTCCCTTTTGCATGTCAACTGCCTAAGCAGTTAGGAACTCCTGGAGATAAAATCCACTCAGCTCTATGTTGATTACATATTCCAGATACTATTCCAGAAATTGCAATGTGGAAGTGGTTAATTTGACCACTGAATAGTGTTCCTTTTCTACAGCAGCACTCCCTCCACACCTGGTGAACAATGTTCCTCCATCCTCCTGAAGCCCCTGGTGCATGAATACAAACCCTCCAGACCCATCAGCTCCCCACATCACCTGTCCTCAGTGCTCAGTGCTGTCTCATCTGCAGCTCTGCACCCCCAGCACCCCCAAGTCCTCCTCCTCCTCCTTACGGCTGCTCTCCAGCTCTCCATTCCCAGCCTGGATTGATCCAGTGGACTGCCCCAACCTTGTTTCTCCTCATGAGACTGGCATAAGCAAACTCCTCCAGCCAGTCAGACTCCCAGTGGCTGTCACATCTTCTCCCAAATGACTCAACCCTGCAAATCTCTAGTTGTGTTGTTTTGTTTTGTTAAACCTTCACCAGCACAGCCAATGTCCAAACCTTCCCAAGGAGTCCATACTGAGTAAGAAGTGCAGGATGAAAAAGTCACCTAGCTTCTTCCAGTCCAGAAGCAAACCCATGCCAAAGCACATAGAGCAGGAAGATCCTGCTTGAGGATGGCATCAAGCTGACCACTGCATTTCTACACCTGAGGAACAAGCTCCTGGGCCAAGGAGAAGCTCTACCAGACTGCTCAGGGCTTCTTTGTTCAAAGTGACTGTGAAAGTTTGCTCCACAGGTCTGCAATCCCTTCCACATGGATCACTAATCAAGACTGATCATCAGAGCAGTGCAATACCCAGCAGGGGCATCAACAGTTCTGAGAGGTTGCACTCAGAGTCTTACCACCAGCAGCTGCTTTGGCATGAATCAGGCAGGAAACACCACAAGAGATGTGCACAGCCCAGGAGAGGAAATGTCCCAGAGTGAAAAATGTTCTTGGACTACCCCAGGAAAGCAGTTTCAGAACCTCAGCATCCCAGCAGGGTGGGAGGTGGAAAGAACCCCTGGAACTCATCCAGTCCAAGCCCTGCTCCAGCAGGACACCCACAGCAGCTTGCCCAGGAGCACAATGTCCAGGGGGGGTTGGAAGCTCTCCACACAAGGAGACTCCACAACCTCTCTGGGCAGCCTGCTCCAGGCCTCCAGCATCCTCACAACAAACAACTTTCTCCTTCTGCTCAGATGCAACCTCCTGGGTTCCACTTTGTGAGGCAGGTTCTGCAGCTGCAGTGTGAGGCAGGTTCTTATCTGCAGCAGGCCACATGCAGGTATCTGATCTGCTGAGAGCCATCTCCAGAGGCTCAAACAAAGCACAGGCTCCATGTGCATCTTGAGTGTTTGCCATTCCTGCAAGCTGAGGAGTTATTGACCATCAGACCTCTATTAATAGCTTCCTTTGATTCCATCTTAATGGCATCTCCCTGCACCATGCTGCTACACAAATTGAAAGCACTGGAAGGCAACTTCTCCATCAGAGATCTGCTTGGATACAAGGAGACAAACAACCTCCTCTGTGGGGACAGGCTGGGAGGGTTGGGGCTGTGCAGCCTGGAGAAGAGAAGGCTCCATTGAGATCTCAGAGCAGCCTCCCAGAGGAAGAAATTGTTGAGAGTGAGGGTGGGGAGAGACTGGCACAGGTTGCCCAGGGGGTTTGTGGCTGTCCCCTGCCTGGAGGTGTTCAAGACCAGGCTGGATGAGGCCTTGAGCAAGCTGGGCTGATGGGAGGTGTCCCTGCTCATGGCAGGGGGGTGGGACTGGATGATTTTGAAGGTCCCTTCCAAACCAAACCTTTCCGTGAATCTGTGAATCTGTGAACCCCACCCCAGCCAACAGCCATCACTGGTGACAGCCACACTGCAGAGCTGATCCTCATCTGAGCTCAGGCAGCTAAGAAACTGAGCACAGCCATCAATCAGAGCTCCTCAGAGCTAAGGGAAATATTAATCCACTTTGATTAACAATAAGGATTTGCCTTAATTCTTGGTACCTGCTAAATAATTTCCAGCCATTTTTGCCTTGATTTCAATTCCTGCTGAATTGCAGCTTAAGGCATTAAGTATTGTTGTATGTGATGCGATTAGAGCAGAGTGCACAGGGCTGGGGTTAATGGTCTTGCTCTGGCCATGTCACCAGTTAATGAGAGACCCTGGGGACACCATGGCTGTGCCACCCTTCCCCACACCATGCCCAAGGCTCGGCCCCCCACAGAGATCCTTCTCCTGTTGAGATGGAACTTCAAATGTTGCTGCAGAGCAGAAGACTCTGGGGGGACCTTGGAGCTGCCCCCCAGGGCCTGAAGGGATCCTGTAGGAAGGCTGCAGAGGGACTTTCCCTGAGGGTGTCTAGGGACAGGCCAAGGGGGAATGGTTTGAAGCTGAGGCAGAGCATTGTTAGACTGGAGCTGAGGAAGAAGTTCTGCAGCACCAGGGTGGGGAGACTGGCACAGGCTGCGCAGGGAGGCTGTGGCTGCTTCCTCCCTGGAGCTGTTCAGGACCAGGCTGGATGAGGCCTTGAGCAGCTGAGTCTAGATGAGAGGTGTCCCTGGGCATGGTGGGGAGGTTGGAGCAGATGAGCTCTGAGATCCCTTCCAACCTGAGCCCTTCTCTCACTCTGATTCAAGTCCATTACCTCCTGTCCTGTCACTGGGCACCACTGAGAAGAGTCTGCCCCCATCCTCCTGACCCCCACCCCTTAGGTATTTGTAAGCATTCAATCTGCCACCTGCCTCTACCACTGTGCCTGCAGCTGTGCCCTTACCAGCTCCCATCATGAGAGGCTCTGAGCTCACACCCCCTCACTGGTGTTTCCTCTCAGCCCTCCTGGGGGCTGTGTAAGCTGGGGAAGCCTGGGGAAGGGGCACACCATGTCAGACCCTGGGGGCATCTAAACATACCCTGTGGGCTCTGACAGGGTTTTATAAGCACCTTGCCCAGAGACACTTGCATCAGTTTTTTATTGGGACAACAGGGGCAGGGAGGGGATTCTGCCCCTCTGCTGTGCTCTGCTCAGACCTCCACTGCAGTGCTGGGGCAGCTCTGGAGCCCTCAGCACAGACAGGGCCCTGGTGGAGCAGGGCCAGAGGAGGCCACAGCAATGCTGGCAGGGCTGGAAGCCCTCTGCTGGGAGCCAGGCTAAGAGAGTTGGGCTTGGGCAGCCTGGAGAGGAGAAGGCTCCAGGGAGACCTTCTGGCGGCCTTGCAGTGCTTCAAGGCTGATCAGAGAGCTGGGGACAGAGTTTTGAGCAGGGCCTGTGGTGACAGGACAAGGGGGGAGGGTTTGGAACTGATAGATGGAGATTGATAGTGGAGAGAAGGGAGGAATGTTTGCCCCTGAGGGTGGGGAGAGCCTGTCCCAGGCTGGCCAGAGAGGTGGGAGCTGCCCCATGGCTGGCACCAGTGCAGGTCAGGTTGTTTGGGGCTGTGAGCAACCTGCTGTGATTGGGGATGTCCCTGCTGGCTGCAGGGGGTTAGGCTGGAGGAGCTTTGAAGGTCCCTTCCCACCCAAACCAGGCTGTCATTCTGTATTCTCTGATCTAGGTTACTCTGCCAAGGACACTGGAAGCAGTTTCCTTGCTTTCCAGAACCAGGCTCCCACAAGGAACTCAGGCTGGGACCTGCTGCCACATCTGCCCAAAGTGAAAAGCTCAACTTTCTGCACAAGACAGAGAGGAAGTTCAGCACCTGAAGAGAAGTTGCAGGATGCCAAGGCACAGGGCAGGGACTTCCCCAGGGCAGTCAATAAGAAATGCTGAAGAGAGAGGTGTAAGGTTTGATCCTCCTGGGTTATTTCCTGCTTTGCTCTTGGCCTCTCCATCCACTGAAGGTTTCTCTTGTGGCCCTTTGCCCTCTTCTTGCAGCATGCAGAGCAGAGCTGAGCAAACATGTTTGGAGCAGTCATCCCTCAGCAGCCCTTGAAAGATGGCCAGCTGAAAGCTGCTGAGGCTTTAGTGTCTGGATGAGGGCAGCATCAGGAGTGGCATGGTCCAGGCCCTGGTCAGTGAAAACAGTTCCTGATGGAAGCTTACACTCCTCAGGCCCGGGTGATGACCCAAGACAGAGTGCAGGCCCACCAGCTGCAGTGCAGAGCTGGGACCATGCTGTCCTGACTCCATCACTGCTGGGATCCCTGTTGACTCCATCCATACCACACCAACAGGAGAAAGGCAAAGGCTAAGAGGAATCATCTCCCTGTTCTGTGAGCTAGAGCAGGGGCATGAGATTGCTGCTTGGGTCCTGCCCTTGGTCTGTGTTCAGAGAGAGCATCTGAGCAGAGGCCTGGCTCAGCTCCCTGCCAGAGCTTCTCTGCTGTTGACTCATAGAATTGCTGAGGTTGGAAGAGACCTTGAAAATTATTGAGTCCAACCAGCAGCCCAACCCCACCATGGCCACCAAACCCTGGCCCCAGGTGCCATGGCCACACCTTTCTGGAACACCTCCAGGGATGGGGACTCCACCACCTCCCTGGGCAGCCTCTGCCAATCGTGACCAATCTCATAGCAAAGAAATTTTTCCTCTTCTCCAGCCTAACCCTCCCCTGGCACAATTTCAGGTCATTTCCTCTCCTTCTATCACCTGAGACTAGAGAGCAATGAAGTCTCCCTTCATCTTCCTCCACCCTAAACACCCCCAGCTCCCTCAGCTGCTCCTCCCAAGCCGTCTTCTCCAGACCCTTCCCCAGCTTTGTTGCCCTTGTCTGGACCTGCTCCAGCTCCTCAAGGTCCTTCTTGGACTGAGAGGCCCAAAACTGAACCCAGCACTCAAGCTGTGGCCTCCCCAGTGCCCAGTCCAGAGGCACAATCCCTGCCCTGCTCCTGCTGCCCACACCATTGCTGCTCCCTGGCTCATCTTCAGCCACTGCTAATGAGCACTCCCAGGTCCTTTTCTCCCAAGCAGCTCTGTAGCCACTTTGCCCCAGGCCTGGAGCATTCATGGGGTTGTTGTGCCCCAAGTGTCACATCCTGCAGTCAAGTGAGCTAAAACCTGAATCATTCACATCACCTGGGACCAAAATCAGGCTTCCCCCAAGTCCTCCTCCTGCTGCTGATCATTACAGTCAAGTCCATCTCCACTTTCTGCAATGTTAAGCAATGTTAAGTTGGTTATGCTTTGATGAAATCTACATCTAAATAGGAGTCTCCTCTGAAGGCAGAAGCCTTATGCTGATGCATGGAGATGAAAGGAGATTGACATTTGGAGGACGTGAAATCTTTTGGGAAGCTCAAAAATATCCCTAAGTAGGTCAGCTGAGTGACCCTGATCTGCACAGCTGAGGCAGGAGTAGCCTGGATTTGCTCAAACTCTTTGCTGAGGAGTAAATTTTGGGGGGGTGTGTGTGTTATGGATTTATTTTTAGTAGTCAAATGTGACCTTTGTAGGAGATCCTATAACAAGAAGAACAACGAAGTGGCCAGGGTGAGTCACACCACATGGTTTGATGCAGAGATGATGAACACAGCATTTAACCCCTGGTCACTGCTGGGTGAAAGTATCTGCCATGCCATAGTCACTGTAGGGATCATGTCAAGACATCCAAAAATGAGGAATTTCTTGATGGCACCGAGTACTTCATGTCTTACAGACAGCTAATAATGAAAAGAAGGCTCTGGAGAGACCTTACGGTGGCTTTGCAGTACCTGAAAGGGCTCTATAGGAAAGCCAAGAAGAGACTTTTGCCAAGGACTTGTAGTGACAGGACAAGAAGGAATGGACTGCAGCTTGAGGAAGGGAAATTGAGAGTGGAGAGGAGGAAGAAATTGTTGAGACTGAGGGTGGGGAGAGACTGGCACAGGTTGCCCACGGGGTTTGTGGCTGTCCCCTGCCTGGAGGTGTTCCAGGCCAGGCTGGATGAGGCCTTGAGCAAGCTGGGCTGGTGGGAGGTGTCCCTGCCCATGGCAGGGGGTTGGAGCTGGATGAGCTTTCAGGTCCCTTCCAGCTCAACCTGTTCTGTGATTCTATGGATTATTAACACCAGATTTCTTTAGGAATCCAAAGTAAAAGTTAAATCCTGGGCAAGGTCAAAGGTTCCCCACTGCCTTGTCAAGTCCAGCTCAAATATCAGCAGCTGCCAGCTAAGAGTTCCTCAAATCAATCCTAAAGCAAACCTCTTTGCTTCTCACCTTCCCCCTTGCAACAAACAGAGCCTGGCCACCTAGGAGTGGAACTGAGAATTCCTTCTTCTGGTCACAGAGCCACAGATTGCACTGGGCTGGAAGGGACCCTCCAGGATCATCTTGTCCAAGCCCCTGCAGGCAGCAGGGACTCCTCCTACCAGAGCAGGCTGCCCAGGGACACAGCAAGTATGATCTTGAATGTCTTCAGGGATGGAGCCTCAACCACCTCCCTGGGCAACATGTTCCAAACCTCACTGTGCAGAACTTCCTCCTGATCTCCACCTAACTCTGCCCTGCTCCAGTTTCAAACCATTGTCCCTGTTCCTATCCCCACAGCCCTTCTGAGCAGTCCCTCCCTAGCCTGCCTGTAGCTCCCCTTCAGGTACTGAAAGGCTGCCTTGAGGTCTCCTTGGAGTCTGCTATTCTGCAGGCTGAACAGCCCCAACTCTCTCAGCCTCTAGCAGAGGTTCTCCAGCCCTCTGATTGTCTTTGTGGCCTCCTCTGGACCCTCTCCAGCAGCTCCATGTCTCTCTTGTGTTGGGTAGATACTTCAGGATACTTCTTACCCTCAACTCAAACCCCTGGATCAGAACTCCCAGTTCATACAGCTGTGGTAGAAGCTGCAGCTGACACTGGGAAGAGAAAGCTCTTCCCCTGTCTCAGCACATCAATACCACATCCAAGCAGGCTGCTCTGGGAGTCAATATGAGTTACTGTATGCATCGTTTAGGTGAGCTGAACTCATCTGGGATCCATGGGACATGAATCTCTGTTTGAATATTCTTCAGGCAAGGATGAAATCTGTCAGAAGATAGTTAGCAAAAGAAATGTCTAATGATAAATGGGAAGGCTGCCCAAAGGGCATGGAGGAGGCTTCCTCCCCTGCAGGGGGAGTGGCTCTCATTAAACCCCAGGTTCTAGCTCAGCTGGCAGAGCTAAGAAAGCTGCATGCAGCACTGCCTGCACTCTCCAGCCTGGTCACAGATTCACAGAGTTCTTTGGGTTGGAAAAGCCCTCTGAGGTCACCCAGTCCAGCCACCAGTCCAGCACAGCATGGCCACCAAACCATGTCCTAAGATTCCATGGCCACCAAACCATGCCTCAAGGGGCCGTGGCCGCCAAACCATGCTCCAAGGGGCCATGGCCACCAAACCATGTCCTAAGATTCCATGGCCAACAAACCATGCCCTAAGGTGCCATGGCCACCAAACCATGCCCCAAGGTGCTATGGCCACCAAACCATGCCCCGAGGTGCCATGGCCAGCAAACCATGCCCCAAGGGGCCATGGCCACCAAACCATGCCCCAAGGTGCCATGGCCACCAAACCATGCCTCAAGGGGCCATGGCCACCAAACCATGCCCCAAGGTGCTATGGCCACCAAACCATACCCCAAGGGGCCATGGCCACAGGTCTCTAGAACACCTCCAAGGATGGTGGTGCAGGAGCTCAGATGATGTCTCCACACTGATCCCCAGCTGTCCCCTCTAGAAAACTTCTGCTGCACACAGGGCTCTGAGCAGCACATCTTCACCATCCTGTGTTGTGACTGCCATGGAAGGGCCAGAGAGCAGCTCTCTACTGTGCAGAGCAGCAGGATGAGCTCCAGCTGGGATGGAGGAGATTGACACACTGTCCTCTGTGACAGCCCACCTGGAGCACTGCCTCCAGCAGGATGCATGGGACTTGTGTGAGTTTCTGCAGCATGCCAGGATCCCAGCATGATGGGGGTTGGAAGAGACCAGAGCAGGGTCACCCACAGCAGGTTGCACAGGACAGCATCCAGGCAGGTTTGGAATGACTCCAGAGATGGACACTCCACAACCTCTCTGGGCAAAACCTTGGCATCCAAACTCAGTAGAGCTGGCAAGTGGCTGCCTGAGGGCTGATGCATTTTAGATGATGATGGCTCAAAGCCAACAGATCCTTCAATGTGTCCCTTCAGTAGAAGGTTGGTGCACCCCCAGGTGCATGGGCACCATACTGCATGTGACAGGCAGGCAGCACTGCATTAGAAGCTTGGTAGCCTCTTGAGGGAAGAGCAGAAGGTACTTGGTGTGTCCATGCTGCTATTTGCTGAGACATCACCACTTCACCAGGAGCTCTGAGGTGTTTTGGGGAGTCTCCTGTTCCTTCAGTCTCATTACTCAAGCTGATGACATGATTGATGCAGGAGACAAAGCCCTGGAGTCATGGAATCATACAATTGCTTTGGTTGGAAGAGATCTCCAGGAGTCCAACTCTAGACCTAAGACCACCATGGCCATTAAACCATATCCCTAAGTACTATCTTCAGGTCCTTTCCTAGTGGGCACGTTCCAGCCACTCTGCTCCAAGCCTGGAGCATCCATGGGGTTGTTTTGTCCCAAGTGCTTTTGGCTTTGTTAAACCTCATCCCACTGAGCTCATCCCATGGATCCAGCCTGGCCAGGTCCCTCTGCAGAGCCTTCCTGCCCTGCAGCAGATCAACACTGCCACCCAACTTGGTGTCCTCTGCAAACTCAATTCACTTGTGCAGATCACTGCTAAGGACATTAAAGAGTCCTTCCACATCATTTAGATATCAGCTAAGGACCCAAGAGCTTCTGTGAGCAGCCCATCTTGTGGTGGGAACATCAGCTCCAGGTGGAGTCAGCAAAGGTTGGGATTGCCTCTGAACAACATTCAAGTTTTGTGATAGAAGTGATAGAAGAAAAGATTGAGAGAGAGGAGCAAGCTTCCAGTGCTACGTCTTCAGAATGGCTCCAGAGCACTCTGACCTTCTGCTGTTCCAGCATCAACATTGGGGAAAAATTGACTGAAAGGGTTGCTGGGCACTGGAACTGGCTGAGCAGGGAGGTGGTGGAGGGGGTTCAAAGCTGTGCTTGGGGACATGGCAAGTGGTGGACTTGCTAGAGTAGTTGAACTCGATGGTCTTGAAGGTCTTTTCCAAGCTAAATCAAGATAGGATTCTGTGACTCCTCTGTGGCCTCTTCTTAATGATTTTAAATAGTCCATCAATTATCTGGAAGATTTTGCCCTTCCAAGCCTTGACTTGGAGGGAAGCTATTGATGTATTGATGATTGTGAAGAGAATCCATTGCAGCAATCAGTCAGTCTGTGAAAGGGACATTGAAGAGGACACCTGAGTCCCTCCCACTACACAGAGCTGAAACTTCTGAGTCTCTTTAAGTGTCAGTGACATGATGCAGCCCTGTGCAGCTGACAGTGCAGAGTAGGGCTTGATCTGCTGGAAAGCAGCTCTGTGGGGAAAGACCTTGGAGTCCTGGTGCACAGTAAATTATCCATGAGCCAGCAATGTGCCCTTGTGGCCAAGAGGCCAATGGTGTCCAGGGGTGCACTAATAAGAGTGTGGCCAGCAGGGCAAGGGAAGTTCTCCTCCCCATCCACCCTGATGAGATCACATCTGAAGTACTGTGTCCAGTTCTGGGCTCTCCAGTTCAAGAGGGACAGGGAACTACTGGACAGAGTCCAACAGAGGCTGTGAGGATGCTGAAGGGACTGGAACAGCTGTCTGAGGTGTCCTGCAATAGGACAAGGAGCAGTGGGCACAAACTGGAATCCAGAAACTTCCACCTGAATAAGAGGAAAAGCTTCTTTGTTGTGAGGGTGCTGGAGGCCTGGAGCAGGCTGCCCAGAGAGGTTGTGGAGTCTCCTTTGGTGGAGGCTTTCAAGCCCCATCTGGATGCATTCCTGTGCCCTGCCCTGGGTGACCTTGCTCTGGCAGGGGGTTGGCCTGGATGATCTGCAGAGGTCCCTTACAACCCTACCATGCTGTGATTCTGGGAATTACAGAAATAAACATATTTGTGTTATTTTATATAAATCCATCCACAAGAAGGCTGCAGAGGGACTGTTCCCAAAGGCCTGCAGCAACAGGACCAGGGGCAATGGTTTGAAATGAGAACAGAGCAGATTTGGACTGGATGTTTTGAACAAGTTCTGCACTATGAGGCTGCTGGAACACTGCAACAGGTTGCCCAGGGAGGTGGTTGAGGCTCCATGCCTGGAAATATTCAAGGTGAGGCTGGGCAAAGCTCTGAGCAACCTGATCTGGTGGAGGACGTCCCTGCTGAGTGCAGGGGGTTGGACTGGATGAGCTTTGGAGGTCCCTTCCAGCCCAAACCATTCCATGATTCTATGATCTTCAGATAACACAACCAAGACCTTCTGGCATCTTAGGTCTCCTGATTTGTCTGGAAGCACTGACAAAAGAGAACCTGCAAGGGGTGCTGGGGTGGTTCCTTTCACCCTTCCCTGCCATTCTTTTTCAAGGTTTACCCTCAGGCTGCTTTTTTCTTCAAAGCGCAAGGTCAGAATGCAGACCAGGTCCCAGGTAATCAAATTGAGTCAGAAGTCTGATTTTCATTTCTTTGCAGCTAGCAAGTGTCAGGCTTCTGTTCACCTGGGCCAGTCCTAACTAGAACACTCTGGCTGATTCCAACACTTTGGGAATCTCAGCACAGATTCATAGGATTGTTTGGGTTTGAAAAGGTCTCTAAGCTCATCCAGTCCAACCAGCAACCCAACCCCACCATGGCCACCAAACCATGGCCCCAAGTGCCATTTCTGGAACACCTCCAGGGATGGGGACTCCACCACCTCCCTGAGCAGCCTGTGCCAATTCCTGACCAATCTCATAGCGAACAAATTTTTTTTTCTTTCCAACTTAAGTCTCCCCTGGCACAATTTCAGGCCATTTCCTCTCCTTCTATCACCTGATCCTAGGGAGCAGAGCCCAACCCCCACCTGGCTCCAGCCTCCTCTCAGGAGCTGTACAGAGCAAAGAGATCTCCCTCAGCCTCCTCTTCTCCACACTGAACATCCCTCCAGGCTGCTCCTCCTCTCCAGCCCTGTTCTCCAGACCCTTCCTCAGCTCTGTTGCCCTTCTCTGGACCTGCTCCAGGACACTGCTGTCCTGTACCAGTCCATCCTGCTGTGAGGTGAAGGTTTCCTAGGATGGGGACTCCTGGATGTCAAACCCTGGAACTCTGGTGGGGGCAGCTCTGAACTGGAGCCTCAGGGCTTCAGCGGCTTCCAGCCACAGGGCAGTACAGAAGTGCTCCCAGCTCCAATCTGAATTGGAAGGTGCTGGGGAGACACAGCCCCTTGGATCCCTGCCCTTGCTTGTGGCCAGAGAAGAGGAATTTTATTGTGGATGTTCAAAACCTTTCACAGGAGCAAACCAAAACAAAACAGAATAGAAAGACAAAAAAATAAAAAAGGCTCTAAGTGAAGAGCTAAAAGGGCAGAAGTGCTTGAGTGGACATTTGCAGTGCCTGAATTCAGCTGATGCCCTTCCTCCTGCTGAGCAGGCACAGGGTGAGGCAAGTTGTGCATTTATGGGGTCACAGAATCATGGAATGGTAGGGTGGGAAGGGACCTCTGGGGATCACCCAGTCCAAGCTCTGCTCCAGCAGGGCACCCACAGCAGCTTGCCCAGGAGCACAATGCCCAGGGGGGGTTGGAAGCTCTCCACACAAGGAGACTCCACAACCTCTCTGGGCAGCCTGCTCCAGGCCTCCAGCACCCTCACAACAAACAACTTTCTCCTCCTGCTCAGATGCAACCTCCTGGGTTCCACTTTGTGCCCCTTGACCCTTGTGCTGTCCCTGGGCACCACTGAGCAGAGTCTGGCCCCAGCCTCTTGCCCCCCACAGCTCCTTTAGCTCTTGCTGAGCATTGCTGAGATGCCCTCTGGGGCTGCTCTTCTGCAGGCTCTCAGCCCCAGGGCTTTCAGTGTCCTCCTCACTCAGATGTTCCAGGCCCTTCATCATCCTCACAGCCTCCCCTGGACTCTCTCCAGCAGTTCCTTGTCTCTCCTGAACTGGGGAGCCCAGAACTGGACACAGCTTTCCAGCTGTGGTCTCACCAGGGCAGAGCAGAGGGGAGGAGAACCTCCCCTGACCTGCTGGCCACAATCTGGGAAGGAATTTTTCCTAATCTCCAACCTGAACCTCCCCTGGCACAGCATGAGGCTGTTTCCTCTTCTCCTGTGACTTGCTGCATGTGAGAAGAGCCCAACCCCCACCTGGCTCCAGCCTCCTCTCAGGAGCAATGAGGTGTCCCTCAGCCTCCTCTTCTCCACACCAAACACCCCCAGCTCCCTCAGCTGCTCCTCCCCTGCCCTCTTCTCCAGACCCTTCCCCAGCTCTGCTGCCCTTCTCTGGACCTGCTCCAGCCCTCAATGTCCTTCCTGGGGTGAGAGACCCAAACCTGCCCCCAGCACTCAAGCTGTGTCCTTCCCAGTGCCCAGCTCCTGCTGCCCACACCATTGCTGCTCCAGGCCAGGCTGCTGCTGCCCTTCTTGCCCACCTGGGCACTGTTGGCTCATCTCCAGCTGCTGTCACCCAGCACCCCCAGGGCCCTCTCTGCTGGGCAGTTTCCAGCCCCTCTGCCCCAAGCCTGGAGCCTTCCTGGGGTTGTTGTGGCCCAAGGGCAGGACCCAGCTCTTGGCTTTGTTAAACCTCCTCCCACTGAGCTCAGCCATGGATCCAGCCTGGCCAGGTCCCTCTGCTTCCTGCCCTCCAATTTCTTGTCATCTGATAAAGCCTTAAAGAGCAATGGTCCTAGCACCAAGACCTAGAGAACACCACTTGTAAACTGCCACCATTGGATTCACCTCCAGTCCCCAAAGGAATTGTACAGCTGACACTTTAACAACAGCAGAGGCTTGTGGGGCATAGCCCTTCCCCACCCTGCCAGGGTTGTCTCCATCTACAATTTCATTGCACATGTTTGCCTGAGTAGGAAATCACTTGCTCCAACAAACCCCTGTTTTGGACAGACAGACTGCAACAGGAGCCCTAATCTGAGGATGTGACTTCATCACAGGACAAACTTCTTTGTTGTGAGGGTGCTGGAGGCCTGGAGCAGGCTGCCCAGAGAGGTTGTGGAGTCTCCTTGTGTGGAGAGCTTCCAACCCCCCCTGGGCATTGTGTTCCTGGGCAAGCTGCTGTGGGTGCCCTGCTGGAGCAGGGCTTGGACTTGGTGATCCCCAGAGGTCCCTTCCAGCCCCTCCCACTCTCTAACTCTTTGGCAATGGCTCAGTAGCCAGCAGCTTTCTTACATCACAGACTGAAGGTGAGCTGCCTCGGAAGCTCTTTGGATGGGCAGTTTCTCCTGGAGCTAACCTTGTGCCTGCCTCACCACTGTGTTAATAGCTCTCACAAGTGCTGATTGGTCTTGCAAGTGAGGAGCAGTTCTAGCAGCAAACAGCAAATCTCTCACCACAATCTGCTGACTGAGAACCTGCTGGAAGAGTTGGGCATGTTCCCTGGAAAGCTCCTGCTGAATTCCAAACCCAGCCTGGTCAGTGGCAGATGTGACTTTCAGCTGGTTGGAATCAGCCTCTGGAGCTGCTGATATGAAAGAAACATAATTAATGGGAAGTTAGAAGAGAATGATAACAGCTGAAGCAGGATTTCTAGGGTGAGCTTTCACCCTTCCACCTCTGTGGTCATCCCAGAGAAATAAGCTCTTACTGGAGCAGGAGACATGATCCTGGCATTCCAAATCTTGCACTGGGATGACAGCATTTGGAGCCTGCTACAAAGAAGCAGCTGATGGAACAGCTACCAAAGTGCTGGGGAAATGTCTGCCCAAGGACTTTCAGCACCCCAAGAGCATCCAGGACCTCCTCAGATTCCAGCTGAGAAGTGCTGCTCCCCAGAGGTGGCTGGGAATCGTTGAACTAACATGAGAATTGGAGGAGCCTCATGGAGTCATAAACCCTGCAGCTGTGGAGCTGCCAGCTGGGGAGCTGGGGAGAGAGCCAGCAGGCACCCAACTTTACACCCCACAAAGAGCTGTGGTGTTCCAAACCAGAGCAGAGGGGTTGGTGTCACCCTGCCAGTCACAGTCCTTGACAGAGACTGCGTTGGGTTGGAAGGGACCTGAAAGCTCATCCAGTTCCAACCCCCTGCCATGGGCAGGGACACCTCCTACCAGCACAGCTTGCTCAAGGCCTCATCCATCATGGTCTGGAACACCTCCAGGCAGGGGACAGCCTCAGCCTCCCTGAGCAACCTGTGCCAGTCTCTCCCCAGCTCAGTGTGATTGGTAGTGCTGCCTGGCAGTGCTGCCAGCATCTCCAGGGCACCAAGCTCCCAGCTTGCACTGTCTGTGCTGCTGAGAGCAGTGAAAGGCAGCATGCTGCAGCAGAGGAGCAGGACACCCTTTAGTGACAGGGCAGTTCCCAGAGCTAGCCCTTCAGTGACTGTGTGCCTCCCAGGGGGAAGTGACCTCCAGCTGTTCTACTCTAAGGCTTTGTGAAGCTCCAGCTCCTGTGCCAGATCTGAGAAGGGCAGGAGGGTAACAACTTCCCCCAGATTTTGTTGGGAGAAGCTAGGTGGCAAGGACAGAGGAGAGGGCTGAAGATCTGGCTGGTCTGAAAGACCTTCACAGGTCCTTGGGCTGCAAGCAAGAACAATTATTCTTTTTTTTTTTTTCTGGATAAATCTAAATAAATAAATTACAAGCAGTAGAGAATGACCCAAGGCTGTGTGAGGAGGAGGATCAACAGGAGCTGGTGCTAACAGTCTCCATCTCTGCTCTTTACTCTTGATGCACCTCCGACAGCAGGCACCAGGTCCTGCCTGTGCCTTGAGGGGAGGGGATGGAAAACAGAATGTGTCTGCTGCAGAAGCTTCTGTTAAGGGAAGAAAAGGACACAGCACATCACTGCCATAAGTAGTGACACCTTCTATAGGCATCTGAGAGGTTAAGGGAACCTCTCTCCTGGCCACATCCCTCTCTGGGATGTTGAGTGACCACTCTGCCCTACTGAGGCTACCTGTGGAGTCCTGGGTCCAGTTCTGGGTTCCCCAGTTCAAGAGAGAGAGGGAACTGCTGGAGAGAGGCCAGGACAGGCTGCAAAGCTGCTGAGGGGCCTGGAGCAGCTCTGTGAGGAGCAAAGGCTGAGAGCCCTGGGGCTGAGAGCCTGCAGAAGAGCAGCCCCAGAGGGCATCTCAGCAATGCTCAGCAAGAGCTAAAGGAGCTGTGGGGGGCAAGAGGCTGGGGCCAGACTCTGCTCAGTGGTGCCAGGGACAGCACAGGGGGCAAGGGGCACAGACTGGCACCCAGGAGGCTGCATCTGAGCAGAAGGAGAAAGTTGTTTGTTGTGAGGGTGCTGGAGGCCTGGAGCAGGCTGCCCAGAGAGGTTGTGGAGTCTCCTTGTGTGGAGAGCTTCCAACCCCCCTTGGGCATTGTGCTCCTGGGCAAGCTGCTGTGGGTGCACTGCTGGAGCAGGGCTTGGTCTGGATGAGCTCCAGAGGTCCCTTCCAACCATGCTGGATTCTGGGATGCTGCAGGTACTCACAAATAATTTTTCAGTTGCAGCATCAGTATGCAAAACTCTGAGTGCAGTGATAAATAAAGAGCCAAAGCATTCACTGTGCTCTTTCAATTGTTCTTTAAGATTTGAATGTACAGAGTCAGAGAATCACCAAGTGAATTCGTCCCAGGTCATCCAGCCCAACCTTCAACCCAACCCCACCATGGCCACCAAACCATGGCCCCAAGTGCCATGGCCCCAGGTTTCTGGAACACCTCCAGGGATGGGGACTCCACCACCTCCCTGGGCAGCCCCTGCCAATCCCTGACCAATCTCATAGCAAAGCAATTTTTCCTCATCTCCAACCTAACCCTCCCCTGGCACAGTTTCAGGTCATTTCCTCTCCTATCCCCTGAGATTAGGGAAAAGAGACCAACCCCAGCAGGCTGCAGCCTCCCTTCAGGGAGCTGTAGAGAGAGAGTTCTCACCTCAGCCTCCTCTTCTCCATCCTCTCATACTCATCCACCTTTGCCTAATGCTTAGGTCTTCCTGATCCAACCCTAGAGCCTCTCCTGTCCAGCCACAAGAATGTTCAGTTCAAAACTGTAACCTGCTCTCTCCCAGGTACTCTACTGTGCTCTGAGTTGTCTATGAAGCAGGGTGAGCAGGGCAAGAGAGGGGATTCTGCCCCTTCACTCTGCTCTGCTGCAACCTCACCTCCAGTACTGCCCCCAGCTGTGCTCTTCCCAGCAGAAAAAGGACACAGAGCTGCTGGAGAGAGTCCAAAGGAGGTCAAAACAATGATCCAAGGGTTGGAGCAGCTCTGCTGTGAGGCCAGGCTGAGGGAGCTGGGGGTGTTCAGTCTGGAGAAGAGAAGGCTCCAGGGGGACCTCAGAGCTGCCTGCCTGGACCTGAAGGGATCCTGCAGGAAGGCTGCAGAGAGACTTTTCCTGAGAGCGTCTGAGACAGGCCAAGGGGGAATGGTTTGAAGCTGAGGCAGAGCAGGGTTAGAGTGGAGCTGAGGAAGAAGTTCTGCAGTAGCAGGGTGGTGAGACACAGGCTGCCCAGGGAGGCTGTGGCTGCCTCCTCCCTTTTCAAGAGCAGGTTGGATGAGGCCTTGAGCAGCTGAGTCCAGCTGAGAGGTGTCCCTGGGCATGATGTGGAGGTTGGAGGAGATGAGCTCTGAGGTCCCTTCTGACCTGAGCCATTCAATGATTCTGTGACTCCAAACACCTTACTTGTAGTTCCCTTACTGAATAGAAGCTTTATGCAAGCAAAGCCTTGAAGTTAATGTCAAGAAGAAAAGTGCTTTCTCATCCCCAGCAGCTCCCAAACCCTGCAATGCAGGCTGGCTTTATTTCTGTAGAAGGAAAGGGGAAAAAGGAAATCAATAGAGATTCCTCCTGCATAATCCTCAGCAAGATTAGCACTTTGTCAGCCCTGGCTGTAATCTCCTGGAAAGCAAAAAGGGGATGAGGGTGGAAAAAAAACCTTAAAAAAGAAAAGATGTCAGAGGGAAGCCAAGAAGTGGGAATTTGTTGGGGCTCCTGACTGTGCATCTGCTGAAGCAGAGTTTTCAAAAGGCAAGCCTGGCCTACCCACTTTGGAGCTCAGAAATTGTGGAGATTCTTTTCCCAGCTGTTCAAATCATGCATGGAATTGGAAGAGAAGCTTCCAAAATCACCAGCACTTAAGCTTCCTGTTCTAAAAGGTATTGTAGGGCCTGGAACATAGATTCATACAGGCACGGAATGATTTGGCTTGGAGAGGACCTTCAAGAGCATCCAGTCCAACCCCCCTGCCATGGGCAGGGACACCTCCCACCAGCACAGCTTGCTCAGGGCCTCATCCAGCCTGGCCTTGAACACCTCCAGGCAGGGGACAGCCACAGCCTCCCTGGGCAACCTGTGCCAGTCTCTCCCCACCCTCACTGCCAAGAATTTCTTCCTCCTCTCCACTCTCAATCTGCCCTCTCCCAGCTCAAAGCCATTGTCCCTCATCCTGACACTCCCAGCCCTTGTCCAAAGTCCCTCCCCACCTCTCCTGGAGCCCTTCAGGTACTGGAAGGCTGCTCTGAGGTCTCCCTGAAGCCTTCTCTTCTCCAGGCTGAACAGCCCCAACTCTCCCAGCCTCGCCCCACAGGGGAGGTGCTAGATCCAAATCTCAGCCTAGCTCCTGCATTGAGTGTTGCAGATTTTTGTGTCTTGCCCTCTGGAGCAAGGGTGTAAGGGTCCCAGGCAGCAGGATGGGAGCAAACCCTTCCAGGCTTGGAGAGCCAGGGTGCTGCATGGGGAGCTGCCTGGAGTCAGTTACTGAGGGCATGTGAGGTAACAGCTCAACAATCTGCCACAGAGCAAGTCACAGGCAATGATGCAAGCTCTGAATAATGGATCAAGGGCTGGGAGGCAAGGACAGGGCTGGACAGGCATGGCTGAAGCTGTGTGTGCAGGACAGAATATGTCCTGTCACATTCTATCTGTTATTTCCCATAGCACTGCAATCATCCATTAATTAAATTCACAGATGAGCTGCATGGAGAGGGAATCCAAACATGAGAGAGGAGGGGAAATAGCATTAGAGGATCAAGAGAGGCCAAGAAAGATAGGCAGAAAATCAGCAAGGAAGGCTGGAATCCCAACAAACAAGTCATCAAGAACAATCAGGCTGTACTGCAGGGCAAAATTAAAGCATCCTGCAGAATAGTGGCAGGACAGGAGGGTGAGTGGCAATGCTCCACTGGAGAGCTGGCACCACTGAACAGAGTGAGGGGCACCACACAGGCAGGGCAGAGCACATCCTGCACCAAGACATCTCAAGTAGCTTCTGGCTTGCAGGTGCCCAGACAGCCAGCTTGGCTGCCAGGGAAGCTCCCTCTTCCAGAGAGGAATTCCTAGAAAGCAGAGGAAGAGCAAGAAGAGGGAGGCTGTCAGCCTGGAGTTTAAACAAACAATTCAGCAGCTGCTTTCTACTGAGCCAGCTGAGAATCTGCTGGGTTGAGAAGTGTCACTGCAGCTCAGTCCTGTCTGGCTAATGAAACCATCCTGGGCAGCTGCTCAGCTCTATCTGACAGCCAGGCAGGAGCTTCACTGCAGGGACTGCCTCCAGAGCATCAGATATGGCAGAAAAGGGGAAGTAAACCTTCCCTTCTTCTTTGCAGGACCTCTCACATCAGCTTCCTTTTGCTTGGAGCTCTAGAAATGTCCTCCCAGAGAATCTAGGAATCCCTTCTGTGAAAGAAGAGGTGAAAAGAACATTGGGCTTGATGCTCTTAAAGGACTCTTCCAACTGAAACAATTCTATAATTATAAGAGATTTTCACCTCTCCCCTACTCTGCCCTACTGATGCCACAGCTGAAGGCCTGGGACCAGGTCTGAGCTCCCCAGTTCCAGAGGGACAGAGAACTGCTGGAGAGAGTCCAGGGGAGGCTGCAGAGATGCTGAGGGCAGCTGAGGAGCAGCTCTGTGAGGAGCAAAGGCTGAGAGCCCTGGGGCTGAGAGCCTGCAGAAGAGCAGCCCCAGAGGGCATCTCAGCAATGCTCAGCAAGAGCTAAAGGAGCTGTGGGGGGCAAGAGGCTGGGGCCAGACTCCGCTCAGTGGTGCCCAGGGACAGCACAAGGGGCAAGGGGCACAAAGTGGAACCCAGGAGGTTCCATCTGAGGATGAGGAGAAAGTTGTTTGTTGTGAGGGTGCTGGAGGCCTGGAGCAGGCTGCCCAGAGAGGTTGTGGAGTCTCCTTGTGTGGAGAGCTTCCAACCCCCCCTGGGCATTGTGCTCCTGGGCAAGCTGCTGTGGGTGCCCTGCTGGAGCAGAGCTTGGACTGGATGAGCTCCAGAGGTCCTTTCCCACCCCACCCTGCTTAGGTTCTGTGACAGAGACCTGCACACTTCTGGCAACTCTCAACACCCTGAAGCTGGAGAGGGAAGAGGCTGTTCCTGCAGTTCCCATTTCACTTGAAAAATGCAAGACTCAAAGAAAAACAATGAGAGGAGTCTGAGGACTTGCCTTCCTGTGATCTTTTCAAGCTAAGCACTGGGTTCAGTCAGCAGGTATCTACTAAAAACTACTGCCAGGGCCTCAGAGAGCTAAGCCTAAAAACTCCTTCCACACATAGCATTAGGCTCCTATGGAGCTTGCAACTGATGAGTAGTATTTAATAAGCAGGATTGTTGTTCCATGGAGCTCAAGGCTTATTTCACCCTAAGAATGACAGAATCTTAGAATGATTTGGGTTGGAAGGGACCTCCAAAGCTCATCCAGTCCATGCCCCTGCACTCAGCAGGGACATCCTCCACCAGATCAAGTTGCTCTGAGCCCTGTCCAGCCTCACCTTGAATACCTCCAGGGATGGAGCCTCAACCACCTCCCTGGGCAAACTGTTGCAGTGTTCCAGCAGTCTCATGGTGCAGAACTTGTTCCTCACATCCAGTCTCAGTCTGCTCTGCTCTCATTTCATACTACTGGCCCTCATCCTATCACTGCAGGCCTTTGGGAACTGTCCCTCTGCAGCCTTCTTCTAGCCACTTTCAGTTACTGGAAGGATGCTCTGAGGTCTCCCTGGAGCCTTCTGTTCTCCAGGCTAACAACCTCAGCTCCCTCAGCCTGTCCTTGTAGCAGAGGTGCTCCAGTCCCTTGAGCATGTTTGTAGGCTTTCTCTGGACCCTCTCCATCAGCTCCAGGTCCTTCTTGTGTTGGTTGTCCCACGTCTGGACCCAGCCCTGCAGGGGAGGTCTCCCCAGAGCAGAGCAGAGGGGCAGGATCCTCTCTCTCCAGCTCTGGCCACACTGCTTTGGATGCAGCCCAGGCTGCCCTTGGCCTTCTGTGCTGCCAGTGCCCATTGCTGGCTCCTGCCCAGCTCCTCCCCCACCAGCACCCCCAAGGCCTTCTCTGCAGGGCTGCTCTCAGTCTCATCACCCCCAGCCTGGATTGGTACCAAAGATTGCCCTGACCCAGGGGCAGGACCTTGCCCTTGGCTTTACTGAACCTCATGAGGTTCTCCTCAGGCCACTTCTGCATCTTGTCCATGTCCCTCTGGATCCATCCCATCCCATCCTGCAGCCTCATCAACCACACCACTCAGCTTGGTGTTGTCAGCCAGCCTGCTGAGGGTGCCCTTGATCCTGCTATGGCATTGATGGAGATACTGAGCAGCACTGGTCCC
>VXBD01007044.1:136188-147869 GCA_013399975.1 Indicator maculatus
CCACACTGCTTTGGATGCAGCCCAGGCTGCCCTTGGCCTTCTGTGCTGCCAGTGCCCATTGCTGGCTCCTGCCCAGCTCCTCCCCCACCAGCACCCCCAAGGCCTTCTCTGCAGGGCTGCTCTCAGTCTCATCACCCCCAGCCTGGATTGGTACCAAAGATTGCCCTGACCCAGGGGCAGGACCTTGCCCTTGGCTTTACTGAACCTCATGAGGTTCTCCTCAGGCCACTTCTGCATCTTGTCCATGTCCCTCTGGATCCATCCCATCCCATCCTGCAGCCTCATCAACCACACCACTCAGCTTGGTGTTGTCAGCCAGCCTGCTGAGGGTGCCCTTGATCCTGCTATGGCATTAATGGAGATACTGAGCAGCACTGGTCCCAGTGCAGAGCCCTGAGGGACACCACTTGTCACCTGCCTCCATCTGACCATTGAGCCATTGACCACTACCCTTTGGATGCCATCATCCAACCAATTCCTTATCCACTGGGCAGTCCACCCAGCAAATCCACAGCTCTGCAGATTAGAGAGAAGGCTGCTGTGGGGACTGTGTCCAAGGCTTTACAGAAGTGCAGATAGATGACTTCTGTTGGTCTGCCCTTGCCCACTGAACTGCTGAATCAGCAGCCAATAGGCTGCATCTGAGATCTGACTTGCCAGAAGAGAAGCTTCTTCCTCTTCACTGACTCTACAGAAGAGCAAGCTCCTGACTACTGGACAGCCTAATGTATGAGGAAATGCCCTTGTAATTTCTGCTCCAGATCTGTGCAATTCCCCAGACCAACAAACCTTATTTATTAAGCTCCTGACACTGGGATCCTGGGATCCTGGACTCCTTACACAAAACCAGCAATGAAGACTTCTAAAATCTCATTAAAAGGTTAACCTCCTATCATGAGCACCTGGGACATGCAAAGGGCTCTGCTGAGCTCCCAACAGGAGAAGGTGGAGGTAAAACCCAGGCAAAGCTCTCCTCTAAGCACATTCCTTCAATAAATACAGGAGGAGGAGGCTCAGAAGGGACAGATATCACCAGATATTAGCTGTCCAAAACCCAGGAGTCTGTGTTCCTTCTACAGCTCCTTCCAGGTGGCAATTCTCATCCCAGATGAGAGGACCTGCACTTAGGTCCCATTTTTACCTGCTGCCTGCAGAAGGCACCTTGGCTCCTGGCTGAGGCTGGCCTGAGAACTTGGCACATGGAAATTTCCTGAAGTGCAGTTGTGGGCAGTCAGATCCTGGTCCCTGGCTGTAGTCACATCAGGTGAACTTTGCCTGGGTCCTAGCCTGGTCTGGAAAGCCTCCAGGGATGGATTTCATAGGTCATACTGCTCTGCTGTGACGAGCTGCTCTTCTTCATCTGCCTGGGCTTAGCTCTTGCCTTCCCTGCTTGTGTGCACTGGTTCATGCTGCCTGGATCCCTCATTGCTCCATGGAACAGAGGCAAATTTTCATGGAGTCATAGAGTCACAGAATTGTCAGGGTTGGAAGGGGCCTCAAGGATCATCCAGTTCCAACCTCTGCCATGGGCAGGGACACCTCACACTACAGCAGGTTGCTCACAGCCACATCCAGCCTGGCTGCAAAACCTCCAGGGGTGAGGCTTCCACCACCTCCCTGAGCAACCTGTGCCAGAGTCTAACCACCCTCATGGGGAAGAACTTCTTCCTAACATCCAATCTGAATCTCCCCATTTCTAGTTTTGCTCCATCCCCCCCAGTCCTGTCACTCCCTGACACCCTAAAAAGTCTCTCCCCAGCTTTCCGGTAGCCCCCTTCAGATACTGGAAGGCCACAAGAAGGTCACCTCAGAGCCTTCTCTTCTCCAGACTGCACAACCCCAACTCTCTCAGGCTGTCCTCACAGCAGAGCAGCTCCAGCCCTCTGCTCATCCTCATGGCCCTTCTCTGGACACCTTCCAGCACCTCCAGATCCT
Source organism: Indicator maculatus (assembly GCA_013399975.1). Lineage (NCBI taxonomy): Eukaryota > Metazoa > Chordata > Aves > Piciformes > Indicatoridae > Indicator > Indicator maculatus. The sequence goes on from VXBD01007044.1 coordinate 138,124, forward strand.
TCCTGTAATAAAGGCTGTGGCTGTCCCCTGCCTGGAGGTGTTCAAGGCCAGGCTGGATGAGGCCTTGAGCAAGCTGCGCTGGGGGGAGGCGTCCCTGCCCATGGCAGGGGTTGGAACTGGATGAGCTTTGAGGTCCCTTCCAACCCAACCCAGTCTGTGATTCTATGAACACTAACTCCCTGTAACTTCAGTCAATAAAGGCAGGTGACAAAGGCAATCTGAGGGACAATGTTGTGTGAGTGCAACCAAAGAAACTGAATTCAGCAGTTCAAACAAATGTCTGCAGGCACTTCAGTGTCAGCTGTCATTGCCCCTGAGCCAAGTGGCAGATTGTCCTTTATCTCTTTGGTTTGAAAGGGACTAGGCTCACCCCTGGGAAATGTGGTCACACTTTTCAAGCATACAAAGTTTTCCATCAAGCTAAAAAGCTTGGGTGGCTTTTTTAACTCTGTGTAAGAGAATAAATCTGTTGAGGTTTTCTTATTCTCATCAGTTGCAGTTGATGAAGTATAGCAAGAGCAGAACCCCAGCAGCATACAGAGCATTGTCTTGTTCTTGGCTGGATAAAGCACTCTGTGGTTGTTAAGCAATCTTGAACTCCTTCAGACAATCCAGAAAGCCCTGCAGGTGCCACACATGCAGCCAGAAACTAGCATTTGTCCAGGGCCACAGAACCAGAGTCACAGAATGGTTTGCGTTGGAAGGGACCTTAAAGATGAAATCACAGAACTGCTGAGGCTGGAAGAGCCCTTTGAGATCCTCCAGTCCAGCCCTCACCCAGAGCTCACAAAGCCACCACTGCTGCTGAGCCACTGCCACCAAACCACAGCCCTCAGCACCACAGCCACACAGCTTGGAAACCCCTCCAGGGATGGGGACTCCACCACCTCCCTGGGCAGCCTGGGCCAGGGCCTGAGAACCCTTGCTGGGAAGGAATTGTTCCTAATCTCCAACCTGAACCTCCCCTGGCACAACTTGAGGCTGTTTTCTCTTCTGACACTTTGCATGTGAGCAGAGCCCAACCCCCACCTGGCTCCAGCCTCCTCTCAGGGAGCTGCAGAGCCTGATGAGGTGTGTCCTCAGCATCAGCTCATCCAGTTCCAATCCCCTGCCATGGGCAGGGACACCTCCCACCAGCACAGCTTGCTCAAGGCCTCATCCAGCCTGGCCTTGAACACCTCCAGGCAGGGGACAGCCACAGCCTCCCTGGGCAACCTGTGCCAGTCTCTCCCCACCCTCACTCTCAACAATTTCTTCCTCCTCTCCACTCTCAATCTCCCCTCCTCAAGCTTCAGTCTACTCCTTCTTGTCCTGTCACTACAAGCCCTTGCTAATGTCATTCCAGGTTCCTACAGTTTGAAGCCATCAGCCCTCGCTGCAGGCTTTCTAAGAAGTCTCTCATGTCCTGTTTTTTACCTGGATCATGACTAAATTTCTTTGAGTTCCCTCAAGGATCTCTGGTAAGGCTGCTAGGGACCAAGGTGAGTAATCAGAGGACTCAATCAGAGGTAGGAAAGGAGACAGTCATGTGCTAGGTATTTAGTTCAAGTGGAGAGGATGCTACAAGACTTAAATCTTAGAAGATCACCTCTTGAAGACACTGCTCTGAGGCCAGCTGCTGGCTGCATACAGAGTGCAGGATTCCTTAGCTGACGAATTCCTTAGCTGCATAGAGCAAAGCAATGGCATTCCAGGTGTGCCAAGAACAACAGCCTCATGCTGGCACCCTGGGATTGGAACATGCTGCAGGAGCATCCTTGGCATGCTGGCACCTCTCATTGGGAAAAGATTTTAGCTTAGATGTGGTTGGGTTCTATTGGCTAAGGATTGATAACAAAGAGGATACCAAGAGCCACAGTAGTGCTCAGGGTTGGGGTCAGGGTTGGGAGCAGCCTGGGGGGTTAGGGCTGCTAGGGACTTCTGCTGCTGTTAGTTAGCTCCTTCTGGCTAGGGATGCTGCTAGGGGTGAGCTCAGGACTTCTCTTACCTGCTTCACCTGTTAAGGGCTTCCAGGACTTCTGCTATTAAGGACACTGAGACTGCAGTGCTGGGGAGTCTACAACACAGAACTAAAGGACTTCTGGGAGCACTTCTGGGATTCTCTGCTCTCTGCATCTCTGGAATCTCATTGCTATATGGCAATGGGGTTGGTGCTTCCATTCATCACCCAATGGCCCCTGAACCAGGGGAAGAGCAACAATAACCTTACCTTAAGATGACCTTGAAAAGACAGAATGATAGAAAGTTAGAAAACATCCCCAAAGGTCAGCCAGTCCAACCCCCTTGCAGTCAGAAGGGACATCCTCCACCAGATCAGGTTGCTCAGAGCTTTGTTGACCCTGACCTTGAATGCCTCCAGGGATGGGGCCTCAACCACCTCACCCTCATGGTGCAGAACTTGTTCCTCACATCCAATCTCAATCTGCTCTTCTTTAGTTTGAAGCCATTGCCCCTAGTCCTGTCCCTGCAGGCCTTTGCAAACAGTCCCTCTGCAGCCTTCTTGTAGCCCCTTCAGATATTGGAAGTCTGCTCTGAGGTCTCCCCAGAGCCTTCTCTTCTCCAGGCTGCACAGCCCCAACTCTCCCAGCCTGTCCCCACAGGGGAGCTTCTCCAGCCCTCTGATCATCTTCATGGCCTCCTCTGGACCCTCTCCAGCAGCCCCAGAAGAGATCTCCTGTCTCTAACAGCAATGTCAGCTGCTGACCTGAGGGCTGGGAGCTGAGGAGCCAGAGCTCTAAACCCAGTAACTACATTCCCTCAAAGGAAAGAACTCTTCTTTTGTCCTACCACACCTCTGTCCCTTCAAGTTAATGACTTAAGGACCATGTTTCCATAGTCAGGAGTGGGCTGTACCTGACAAAAGATTCCTGTAGGTCTGATAGAAAATGTTCTGGGAGATAAAGGAGCTGCCAGTCCTGGGAAATGACAGCTGCCAGGTTGTTTGCTGTGCTAGAGAAGTAAAGATGAGAGAGAAAAGTCAGAAGTGTGTGAGACTAGGGAGGGAAATAGAGAATTTGAATTATTTTCTTGACCTAATTTTTGCTTTGCAGTCCCAAATAACATCTCTCTCTCATATTTCCCTCTCTACAGAAGACCCTTCACCCTCCAGCACTCATTTGTCTTCCTTGCCCCAGGTGCTGGTGTTGAACTCTGGTAGGAGATGAGAGGGTTCAGCATGGAAAGCAAAGGCTGGATGCTGGATTCAATGACCACCAGCTCAAGGGGGCACAGAGGGGCAAGAACTGGTTATGAAGATCCAAAAAACACTTCAGGAATTAGCAGGGCGCTCCATTAATGTTGAGGCCTTGCAAAGTGATGAGAAAAATGAGATCAAGCCCTTCACTGGTATCTAGAGAAAGGAACTTGGTGAGCAATGCTGTAGGTGACAGCTCTGCCAAGCAGGAATCAATGATGATCAAAAGCACTTTCCTGAGGCAGATAATGAGGCAGAGGCTCTGTCTGTGTGGGTTTACAGGGAGGGACACACTCAATCCTTGGGCTAAATGGTGGTGAAGTGGAAAAACATCTTGTAGGAATGAAGGACCAGCCAGAACAGTGCTGAAAGCTCTCTGTGCCCAGGACACCAAGAACTGATCTTGAAGGTCTGCAGGAATGGGGACCCACCTACCTCCCTGGTGGATCCATGTCCCCTCAGCCTCACTGTGCAGAACTTCCTCCTGATCTCCAGCCTAACTCTGCCCTGCTCCAGCTTCAAACCTGGTCCTATCCCCACAGCTTTTCTGAACAGTCCCTCCCCAGCCTGCCTGTAGGTCCCCTTCAGATTCTGAAATGAAGCTCTAAGGTCTCCCTGGAGCCTTCTCTTCTCCAGGCTGAACAGCCCCAACTCTCTGGTCCTGCTCTGGCAGGGGGCTTGGACTCAATGATCCCTGCAGGTCCTTTCCAACCTCTAGCATCCTCTGATCCTCTGATCCTGTAATGCTCTCTCAGCCTCTTCCCCACAGCAGAGCTTCTCCAGCCCTCTAATCATCCTTCTGGCCTCCTCTGGACCCTCTCCAGCAGCTCCAGGTCCTTCTTGTGTTGGTTGTCCCATGTCTGGACCCAGCCCTGCAGGGGAGGTCTCCCCAGAGCAGAGCAGAGGGCAGGATCCTCTCTCTCCAGCTCTGGCCACACTGCTTTGGATGCAGCCCAGGCTGCCCTTGGCCTTCTGTGCTGCCAGTGCCCATTGCTGGCTCCTGCCCAGCTCCTCCCCCACCAGCACCCCCAAGGCCTTCTCTGCAGGGCTGCTCTCAGTCTCATCACCCCCAGCCTGGATTGGTGCTGAGCACTGTCCTGATCCTTTGAGAGCAGGGAGGTTGTCCTGATAATATTGCCCTCCTGCCTCCCACCACAGCAGGTGTGAGTGTTCCTGGCATCCAGTGTCACTGAGATGTTCCTCCCTGACCTCAACACACAAAGGATTTGCTTTTGAGTCTTGTTCTTAGTGGCTCATTACCTATCTCTGGGCTTCATTAACTGGGCCCTGAAGGTGCCTTAGTTGCCTAACTTCAGATGCAACACCCAACTGTCTGGTGTCATCTGGTGCCCCCGAGGGAGACTCCTAAATCCTGTGAGCTCCAAAAGTTTTTGCCTCTTTCCTTAGCTGCCAAGTGATAATCCCCTGTATGTTTGCACAAAGCATCCCAAAGTGGCTTTTCCCAGTCCTGCTGTGAGCTGCCTGTCCCCCCTGGAGAAGCAGGAATGCCCATGACTCATGCAGACAGCAGCTCTCTGAGAGCTACTGCTTGGAATTTAAATAGCAAGAAATTTATCATCAGACTGACAGCACTGCCTTGGAAATGATGACTATCACAGTCCTGGGAGGGTTGCTGTGTACCTTGGCAGGCTCAGGCTGGGGGAAGCCATCTCCCAGTGCCTCTGTCTCCATGGAATAGCCACTGAACAGGAGAGCCTGGGCTCTCTCTATCACAGCATGCATCAAGCTGGAAGGGACCCCCAAAGCTCATCTTGTCCAAGCCCCCTGCAGGCAGCAGGGATAGCTTTAACCAGAGTGGGTTGCAGAGGGCCCCAACAAGTGTGACCTTGAATGTCTCCAGGGATGGGGCCTCCACCACATCTCTGAGCAACCTGTTCCAGGTTCCCACCCTCACTGGGCAGAACTTCCTTAGCTTGATTTCCAACAACAGACAGAAGCCTGCTGAGCCTTGCTGCAGTCACAGGACCTGCACAGTCTTGAGGCCTGTACCACACCAGGAGTCTGGACCATGGTGCACCTTGCAAGATCCCCAAGATGATGTTCCAGATGAGCCTGAACAAGTAAGACAAGACTTGAATTGTCCCCCTGTACTCAGCACTGCTCAGGCAAACCTTAAAACCTGGGGACATCACTAGATGAAAGACACTGAGGTGCTCAAGCGGGTGCAGGGAAGGGCAATGAAGCTGGGGAAGGGTCTGGAGAACAGGGCTGGGGAGAAGCAGCTGAGGGAGCTGTCAAAAAGGAGGCTGAGGGGAGACCTTCTCAATTCCCACAACTCACTCACCAGAGGCTGGAGCCAGGTGGGTGGTGGTCTGCCCTCCCGAGGAACAAAGCAATAGAAGAAAAGGAAACAGCCTCAGGCTGTCCCAGGGGAGGTTCAGGTTGGACATGAGGAACAAGTTCTTCCCTAAAAGGGTCGTCAAGGCCTGTCCCAGGCTGCCCAGGGCAGTGGTGGAGTCCCTGGGGGGGTTTCAGCTGAGTGGCTGTGGTGTTGAGGGCCCTGGCTCAGTGGTGCCCTGGCAGTGCTGGCTACATGGCTGGACTGGATGATCAAAAAGCTCTCTTCCAGCCAAACCAATTCTGTGATTCCATGAATCAGCTTTACCCTGTTGGAACATGTCTGGTTGCATCCACAGCCCTCCATGCACTGGGGATGGATCCTGCTGCAGTGCCCCTGTGGGGTGTGCTCAGAGCAGCAGGGTGACCTCCTCCCATCCTCTCTGCCTGGGATTACCTTGGGCACGTTGGAATCTCTCAGCCTGTCCCTCTGAAGCCAGGCTGGCTCCTCCTTGCTTCTCACCTTTTGTTTCTGTCCTGGTGGTGGAACTGCAGTGATGTTTGGCTTCCTGCCTGAGCTGCTGAGGGCTATGGTCTCCTGCAGCGCCCATGGGGTCTTGCTGGCAGCCTCCCTCAAGACTCCAGCAAGGTGCAACCTGTCAGCAGGCACCGTGGACACTGCCAGAGGTGTTTTGTTTTCCTGCCCTGCTTTTAGGTTTGGCAGTTTTTAACTGTGTCTGTCCTTCCACCAGGGAGAAAAGCTGATCTTGCATTCCCAGCAATGCAGAGCCCACCCAGGCAGCTCTGCTGGGCTGTGTAATTGTTAGAGAGTCACAGAATGGGTTGGGCTGGAAGGGACCTTCAAGAGCATCCAGTTCCAATCCCCTGCCATGGGCAGGGACACCTCCCACCAGCACAGCTTGCTCATCCAGCCTGGCCTTGAACACCTCCAGGCAGGGGACAGCCACAGCCTCCCTGGGCAGCCTGTTCCAGTGCCTTGTCACCTGATGGAGGTGCTGCAAGTGACCATCCTGCCCTGCCAGAGCCTGCAGCAGGCCATCAGGTCGTGCATGGCCTTTCCCCTTCCAGCCCAAACCCCTCCTTACAGAGGAGCAAAGCACCTTCTGGCCATGGATGGGAGCAAGAGCCATGTGTGGAGATAGAGGTAAGGTGAGGAAAAGGCTGGTGCTGGCCCAGCATGTGGGAGGAAATGTCACCCAGATGGCTCCCAGAGCAGTGCAGGATCCCAGCAGGGAAGTGCCTTCCCAGAAACAGCTTTTCCTCAAATTATGGAGATGTCTTCAAACTCCTGCCTCTCATGGGAAGGTACCAGTGTCAACACTTTCTTAATTGGGAAACATGTCTTGGCACCTAGAGGGAATTTCTAGTCACAAATCAGCAGCAAAGAGAGCTGAGACTTGAGCACAGAGCATTTTCCAAGCCTTGTGGTGAGGACCTTCACCTTCTGTGAAGAACATGGTGGGCAGCAAGTTCTGCATGAGACAGCAAAGTGCTCTGGGGGCCAAGAAGGCCAATGGGGTCCTGGGGGGAGTTCAGAGTGTGTCCAGCAGATCCAGGGAGGTTCTCCTCCCCCTCTGCTCTGTCCTGGTGAGACCTCACCTGGAATATTGCATCCAGCTCTGGGGATGGGGGGACAGGGATCTGCTGGAGAGAGTCCAGGGGAGGGCTTCAAGAATGCTAAAGGGCCTGGAGCTCTGCCTGGGGAGGAGAGGCTGAGAGCCCTGGGGGTGGTTAGTGTGGAGAGGAGAAGACTGAGAGGGATCTGATCAATGTCTATCAATAGCTGAGGGCTGGGGGTCAGGAAGGAAGGGACAGGGACAGGCTCTGCTCAACTGCACCCTGTGACAGGACAAGGGGCAAGGGATGGAAACTGCAGCCCAGGAGGTTCTACCTCAGCAGGAGGAGGAACTTCTGCACTGTGAGGGTCACAGAGCCCTGGAGCAGGCTGCCCACAGAGGTTGTGGAGTCTTCTTCTCTGGAGGCTTTCAAGCCCCATCTGGATGTGCTGCTGTGTGACCTGTGCTGGATTCTATGGTCCTGCACTGGCAGGTTGGTTGGAAGATCTCCAGGTGTGCCTTCCAACCCCTGATATCCTGTGAGCCTGTGAACATGGAGGCTCAGTCCTGTGGGTTCAAGCACAGTGACCCCAGCCCAGGAGGAAGGCTGCTGGCCAGGCTGCACTGCTGGAAGCATTTCAGATGCTTTTGCTTCCCAGCTGTGGGCTGAAGTGTGGCTCTGTCTCACAGGCACCACTGCAGCTCTGACTGAACCCAGCCACCCCTCCACCATCTTCTGCATCCTGAAACTCTTGGTTTTGTCCTGCCACAGAAGCATTCCTGGAGCAGTTCAGAGAAGGAATGAGCCTGGTCTGACTGGGTCTTAGAGAAATGTGCAGAGAGAGCCTGGTTCTGAAGGGGGCAAGGGGAAAAGTGATTTTCCACAAGTGATTAGCCAAAGAGTTGCAGAGGGACTACTTAGAAACACACAATCAGAGAGTCACAGAACTGCTGAGGCTGAAAGAGCCCTTTGAGATCCTCCAGTCCAGCCCTCACCCAGAGCTCACAAAGCCACCACTGCTGCTGAGCCACTGCCACCAAACCACAGCCCTCAGCACCACAGCCACACAGCTTGGAAACCCCTCCAGGGATGGGGACTCCACCACCTCCCTGGGCAGCCTGGGCCAGGGCCTGAGAACCCTTGCTGGGAAGGAATTGTTCCTAATCTCCAACCTGAACCTCCCCTGGCACAACTTGAGGCTGTTTTCTCTTCTGACACTTTGCATGTGAGCAGAGCCCAACCCCCACCTGGCTCCAGCCTCCTTTGGGGGAGTCACAGAGGGCAATGAGGTCTCCCCTCAGCTTCACAGGTCTCAGACTGCCAGGCTGGAAGGGACCCCAGGGACCATCTGCTCCAACCTCTCCAGGTCCCAGCCCAGTTGCTGCTGGTCCAGCACCCTGTCAGGCTGAGCCTTCCAACTGTCCAGTGCAGGGACTCCACCACTTCCCTGGGGAGATGATTCCAGTGTCCAGCTGTGCCCATGGGAAGCATTTTCCTCTGGAGCCCAATGGGAATGTCCCCAGCAGTACCTTGTCCCCAGCAGCCTTGGCTTTGCCATGGGACTCCTTGTACCAAGGGAGTCTCCATGCTGCTGGTGGCCTCCCTTCATGTCCTGCTCCATGGCAGTAAGGTCTGCCCTGAGCCTTCTCTTCTGCAGGCTGAATAACCTCAGCTCTCTCAGCCTTCCCTCATGTGGCAGAAGGCTTCCAGGCCTCTGAACATTCCCCTGGCCCTTCAGCAGCCTCTTCTTCTGCAGACTAACAAACCCCAGTTCTCTCAGCTGCTCCACATGGGACTTGTGCTCAAGGCCCTTCACCAGCTTAGTTGCTCTTCTAGCCCACAGCAGCCATCCTTGCCCCATGGTGTTCAGCTGATTCCTACCCAGCTGCATGCTCAGGAGAATCCTCTGGGCTCTTATGGACAGCCTCACTCAAAAGCAGACTCCTTTGTGTAGCAGCACACTGATTTTTCTGGGATGTGGGGATTTTTATTGTGTCCAGGTTAATGACTTGGCTTTGCTTGAGGCTTTTTTTAGCAATGTGAAATGATTTGGCAGGTAAATCCCTGGTGCCCCATCTGGGATTAATAATGCTGAGCTGTTTGCTTGTGACCTCCTGCTCAGCTCCATGACTCCTCTATTATCTCTTGAAATACCAATCTAAGAGAGCTCTTGAGTGAATGAGCTGGTTTTGAGTCCTGTGGAAATGTCACTCCTGTTCCATGATTCAGTGGAGGCCAGGGACAAGTGGAGTCCCTCAGGGATCAGTGCTGGCACCACTCCTGTTCAACATCTTTGTTGGTGCCATGGGCAGTGGCACTGAGGCTCCCTCAGCAGGTTTGCTGATGACACCAAGCTGTGTGGTGCAGCAGACAGGCTGGAGGGAAGGGATCCATCCAGAGGGTCCTGGGCAGGCTGGAGGGAAGGGATCCATCCAGAGGGACCTGGGCAGGCTGCAGAGCTGAGCCCAGGACAACCTCAGGAGGTTCAACAAGACCAAGGGCAAGGTCCTGCAGCTGGGTTAGGGCAATCCCAGGCACTGATACAGGCTGGGCAGGAACTGGGGGAGAGCAGCCCTGAGGAGAGGGACTTGGGGGTGCTGGGGGATGAGAAGCTCAGCAGGAGCCAGCAGTGAGCACTTGCAGCCCAGAGAGCCAAGCAGAGCCTGGGCTGCAGCAG
>VXBD01007044.1:162012-174958 GCA_013399975.1 Indicator maculatus
AGGCAATGAGGTCTCCCCTCAGCCTCCTCTGCTCCAGGCTGGGCACCCCCAGTTCCCTCAGCTGCTCCTCTCCAGCCCTGTTCTCCAGACCCTTCCACAGCTTGGTTGCTGTTCTCTGGACCTGCTCCAGCTCCTCAGTGTCCTTCTTGCAGTGAGGACGTGCTAACATGACACCTGTCCCACAGTGGATCCAACCTTTGCATCCTCTTAACAGGGCAGAAAAGAGGAAGACTCCCCAGTGCTGGAGAGAGGGCAGTGCCAGTGCCAAGGCTCACACCCATGGCTCCTGGGTTTGAAGCAGAGCAGTGGCCTGCAACATGGCTCTCAATATCTTATCCTCAGCAGGAGCTCTCTTGTTGGGGCAGCACCAAAGGAGGACAGCAGCCTCTCACCCAGGAGCAGAGGTTGGCAGCTCCAGCTTAGAGAACACTTAAGTGTTGTTTGCAGAGCTCCAAAGAGAAATGCCTCTTGTCTGGGGCACTTTTCCTCTGCTATCACCACTAATCCTGTTAATAGAAATTGCATCAATAAACTCAGCTCCTTTTGATGTCTTCCTCCCTAATCTTCATGGTGGATTACTGCAGTAGGTCACCTTGCATCCTCCTTTATCCCTGTCAGAGCATCCTCCTTTGAAATCTGTAATTATCTCTCTGAGATAATTGCCAAAATCATCTGCAGTCCTGGAGAGATCTTCAAAACCTACTTGTTTATGAAAGCAAATCATTCAGGTTAATCAAATGTTGTGAGATTTCCACTCTGCCTGTCTGGGTGTTTGGATGGAAGCCTGGGATGGCAAAGTTCCCCACCAGGCTAGAAGACTCCTACAGGAGGGCAACCTGACCACTTCAGAGCAAAGCTCAGCTCCAGGGAAAGGCTCTGATCTCCACTAGATGGCTGTCAGGGAGTGGAGGCTTGTGTTAGAAGAGGAATTGAGGCAGGCTGGGTGAAGGAGTGCTGAAGTTTTTTTGACCTATCTGGATGTGTGCCTGGGTGACCCTGCTCTGGCAGGGCTTGGACATGGTGATCTCCAGAGATCCCTCCCAACTCCTACCATCCTCTGATTCTACCACAGCCTGCAGGGCTCTGCTGGCAAAGGAGGCTGTCTCCAGTGACAGGGAAACAGCTGACACAAGGAGTGAAGCTGCAGCTGTGTCCAGCCTGATCCCCTGCAGCAAAATGGTTCCTAGCAGAAAAAAAATCCCTGCCACCACCTGAGAGCAGCTGAGCTTCAGTGTGTAAGAAGACAGACTCCAGAAAGGACACAAACTCTGCTAGATACCTGCAGTAGCACAGCTAAAACAGGCAGAGGGCTGCAGGAGCATCCCAGGGAGAGGCATGGCCCTGCTGCTGCTCTGCCAGTGCTCACAGCAGCTCTGCACACCTCTGGGCTTATCCTGGGCCTTGTCTGGACTGTCCTGCTTCTCCTATCCTCTGCTCTGTGTGGCCCATGCAGGACATCCTGTCTAGACATCTGTCTGCAGGAAAATCTCTGCGGCTTTATCAGAGAGCACAGACCTGCACTTGGCATCTGGTGCTCTCTGGGTACCCAACTGATCTCTCAGTGCTGGGCAAGAGGAGAAGCTAGACTGGGATCCCACCAAAGAATCTTTCCAAAGACAGAGAACTTGAATGCCATGACAAAAGAGAATGAACTCAGCAAACCTGGTCACTGTCCAGATCCTAATTCTGTAACATTCCTAAGGTTACTGGAGGACAGATCAGGACCCACTTCACCAGCACACTGTCAGCCCAGTCACAGCCTTCATCCCTCCTGGATCATGGCCTCCAGTCACAGCCTTCATCCCTCCTGGATCATGGCCTCCAGTCACAGCCTTCATCCCTCCTGGATCATGCCCATTCACCTCTTTATCTCTTGGGGAAGAAAACAAAAAGTCCAGACTGACCTCTGCCAGCCAGGAGCAGCAGGTCTGAAAGGCTCTGCAAATGCCTGAGCTGTGGTGAAGGGAATCAAAGAATGCACAGAAAGTACCCTCCAAGAGGATCTTCTCCAACCTCCTGCAGGCAGCAGGGACACCTCCAGCTAAAGCAAGGCTGATCTTGAATGTGCCCAAGGACAGTCTCCACCACTTCCCTGTGCAACCTGTTCCAGTGTCTCCCCAGCCTCACTGTGCAGAACTTCCTCTGATCTCCAACCTAACTCTGCCCTGCTCCAGTTTCAAACCATTGCCCCTGGTCCTATCCCCACAGCTTTTCTGAACAGTCCCTCCCCAGCCTGCCTGTATATCCCCTTCAGATCTTGAAATGTAACTCTAAGGTCTCCCTGAAGCCTTCTCTTCTCCAGGCTGCACAGTCCCAACTCCCCCAGCCTGTCCCCATCACCCCCAGCCTGGACTGACATCAAAGACTTCCCTGACCCAGGTGCAGGACCTTGCCCTTTGCATTCCTGACTCTCATAAGGTTCTCCTTGTGCTGGGGCACACCCATCCTGGATGGGTCTGAGAAGAACCCCGCCCCAGGTGGACAAAAGAAACTTAATGCGAGGGAGGACTTGGCCCCTCCCCTGCTGGGAGAAGGTGGTCTCCTGAACTCAAAGGTGGTCTATTCCACTCCACCTTCCTGTCCACAAGCCTATAAAAAGGGCAGACNCTCCCCCAGCCTGTCCCCATCACCCCCAGCCTGGACTGACATCAAAGACTTCCCTGACCCAGGTGCAGGACCTTGCCCTTTGCATTCCTGACTCTCATAAGGTTCTCCTTGTGCTGGGGCACACCCATCCTGGATGGGTCTGAGAAGAACCCCGCCCCAGGTGGACAAAAGAAACTTAATGCGAGGGAGGACTTGGCCCCTCCCCTGCTGGGAGAAGGTGGTCTCCTGAACTCAAAGGTGGTCTATTCCACTCCACCTTCCTGTCCACAAGCCTATAAAAAGGGCAGACATCTTGCTGCTCGCTCTCCTTCCTGCCTTGTCTGCTCCAGAAGATCTCCTGCTGCCACCACTGCCTCCTGCACCAGACCACATGGCTGGGGCCTCCTTTCTCCCAACTGAATCCACCGACATCCAAGGGAACACAAGACCATCCAGGCTTGGTTTTGTATATTTTTCCCACTTACCCTCATCCCTCACCTCTGTGACCCCCCCCACCCCCCATTACTGATATATATATAAAAAATTATTATTCTTTTCCCTTTTGTAAAAAAAGAAAAATTTACTTCTCCTACTTCCAAACCAACTTCAGACTATTTCTTTCACAAGTTTTTTTTCTTTCCCCTACCCTTTTTTTTCCCCTTCTCTCTCTCCACCCTGCTGAGAGAAAAGGGAGAGGGGCAGGAGGAGGAATTTCAATCTATTATCATTTGAGCTCCTAAACTCAGAGCTCAAACCACCACACTCCTGAGCTCCCTTCCAGCCTGTCCAGGTCTCTCTGGATGAGATCCTATCCCTCAGTCTTTGTAACCACACTATCCAGCTTGGTAACACCTGCAGGGTGCACTCCTGATGTTGTCCTCTCTATCAGCTCCCTGAACCTGCCCAGCCTGCTGTCTGCAGACAAATATTTATTCAGGACAAACATTCAAACTACTCAGAGTGCCAGCGAGAGCTAAAAGAGCATCTGCACTCTTCTTAGGGTGTTCTGAACTGCACTGGAGTCACAGCACAAAAACAAATCCTTGTCTATTAATGAGACACAGCCCCAGTTTTGATCTGACCCCACACACCACTGTGTTCTCCTCTGCACAAAATATTTGCACTGGCAGTGGTAGGGCTGGGCCTGCAAAGAGCCTGGCTGGAGGAGATGGCAATGGATTCCTAGCAGAGCTTAGCAGCTTTGCAAGGATCTACAAAGTTTTGGTTCAAATTTCAGACAAAACTTTAAAGTCACTGGGTTTGGTTAACCGGTAAGGTTAGGGGTCAGGCTGCTGGGAGGCAGCTTTGTGGAGAAGGACCTGGAAGTGCTGGGGGAGAAGTTCCCCAAGAGCGAGAAATGTGCCCTGTGGCCAAGAAGCCCAAAGGGGTCCTGGGGTTCAATGAGAAGGCTGTGGCCAGCAGGGCAAGGGAGGTTCTGCTCCCTCTCTACTCTGCCCTACTGAGGTCACATCTGGAGTCCTATGTCCAGTTGTGGGCTCCCCAGAACTGCTGGAGAGAGTCCAGGGGAGGCTGCAAAGCTTCTGAGGGGCCTGGAGCAGCTCTGTGAGGAGCAAAGGCTGAGAGCCCTGGGGCTGAGAGCCTGCAGAAGAGCAGCCCCAGAGGGCATCTCAGCAATGCTCAGCAAGAGCTAAAGGAGCTGTGGGGAGCAAGAGGCTGGGGCCAGACTCTGCTCAGTGGTGCCCAGGGACAGCACAAGGGGCAAGAGGCACAAAGTGGAACCCAGGAGGTTGCATCTGAGCAGGAGGAGAAAGTCGTTTGTTGTGAGGGTGCTGGAGGCCTGGAGCAGGCTGCCCAGAGAGGTTGTGGAGTCTCCTTGTGTGGAGAGCTTCCAACCCCCCTTGGGCATTGTGCTCCTGGGCAAGCTGCTGTGGGTGCACTGCTGGAGCAGGGCTTGGTCTGGATGAGCTCCAGAGGTCCCTTCCAACCATGCTGGATTCTGGGATTTTTTAACCCTTTAGTGACACTTTTAAGTGATCTCCAAGTTTATCTCCCATGACTTCCTAGAGGTGGCAGCTGATGATTTCTTTACCTCATGACTATTTATGACAAAATATCACTTGGACAAATCCAAATCACACATTTGAAGGCAAACCAATCATAAATTCTTTAAATGTCCCTTCAGATTCTGAAAAAGATATGGGGGGGGTAATTTTTTTTTCGTTCTAAATGACGTTAGTTTCAGAATTTCACTTCCAGTCAGACTGAAAGGAAATAAACATCTTCAAAGATCAGAGTGCAATGGAAGTGTTGCCAGATCTGTCCCCAGCTTCTCTTATCAGGAAAAGGGAATATTTTAAAATATCTTTTTTCTTCTGTTTTTGGAAACGAAGAAACATCAAAATCTCCTCATTTCTCATCTGATCTCCCCTCCCAACTTCCCTTTCTTCTCTCATCTCTTCTCCAAGCAGCCAAACCTGCAAGCAGACAGCTCTTCTGGCAGCACTGAGCAGCCTGCCTGCTCCCAGCTCCAGACACCAAGGACTCCACCAGCACTGGAGGTGCTGCTATGAACAAGATGCCATCAGCTAAGGTCTTCCTTCACAAGGGCTGGAAACTTCATCCTGGAGTGGACTTGGCATCCCCATGGCACCAGTCTGCTGCTGTTGGTGCATTTTTTTCTTGGCCTGACAAGAAATGAGTAGAGGTAGTGGTGTAATTCTGCAGAGCTGCTGCTGGCTGACTGGAGGAGGCACTTCTGCTCCAGGTCTCTATTTGCAAGCTATTAGGAGGTGCTTTGAAAAAAAAATGTCTCCTGAAACTGATTGCTTCACAGAATCACTGTGCTGCCAGGGTTGGAAGAGACCCCAAGAATCATCCAGTTCCAGCCCCCTGCCATGGGCAGGGACACCTCCCACTAGCCCAGCTTGCTTAAGGCCTCATCCAGCCTGGCCTCTAACAGCTCCAGGCAGGGGACAGCCACAGTCTCCCTGGGCAACCTGTGCCAGTCTCTCCCCACCCTCATGGGGAAGAATTTCTTCCTAACATCCAATCTGAATCTCCCCTCCTCTAGCTTGGATTCATTCCCCCCAGTCCTATCACTGCCCAATACCCTCAAAAGTTCCTACCCAGCTTTCTTGGAGCCCCCTTCAGATGCTGGAAGGCCACAAGAATGTCTCCTGGGAGCCTTCTCCTCTCCAGACTGACCAAGCCCAACTCTCTCAGCCTGTCCTCACAGCAGGACAGGAGCTCCAGCCCTCCTGAGTGATGCAACAGAAGTTTCAACAAATAGCCATGATAACAATAATCAAATGCTAATGGCCACTTCTGACAGGAGCTTGTAAAAATGTTTTCTCTGCTTTTGAGACAAACCAGCTTGGTACTGGGACAGGGAGTGTGGCACTGCTTCTTGTAGCCCCAAACCTCAACAGTTCAGTTAAAAAATAACAAAACAAAACAAAAAGAATGGTCTGGACTCCAGTGCTCTGACCCAGTGGGATGCAGGGTTATTTCCTGCTGCTTTGTAATATTCCAGGCTCAATCCACTCCCTGAGTAACTCAGCTTTATGAACAAATAAATGTGTTCAGTTCTCCAGGATGGAGGGAGAAGTTTAACTGAGTATGTGCAGAAATTCAGCAGATTTACAGAGTGGAAAAAAATAATTTACAATTTCATGAGTTTTGGAGAGGAACTTTTTGATGTTTTAATGCTGGGGTAAGCAGTAATACATGGAATAAATTTCTTTCTGCTCCTTGCATTTCTCCTCCTCTGGCACTCTGTCCTGCACAACCCCTGCAGGCTGGACCATCAAACCTGGGAAGTTTTAATCAGACAATCCAAGAATCATGGAATGCTTTGGGTGGGTAGGGACCTCCAAAGCTCTTCCAGTTCAACCCTCCTGCAGTCAACAGGGACATCCTCCACCAGATCAAGTTGCTCAGAGCCCTGCCCAGCCTCACCTTGAATATCTCGAGGCATGGAGCCTCAACCACCTCCTTGGGCAACCTGCTGCAGTGTTTCAGCAGCCTCAGGGTCCAGAACTTGTTCCTCACATCCAGTCAAAATCTGCTCTGCTCTCATTTCAAACCATTGCCTCTGGACAAGTCCCTGCAGGCCTTTGGGAACAGTCCCTCTGCTGCATTAGGTCACACCAGAACTTTCTCTTCTCCAGACTGAAAGCAATATCACAAAATCCAGAATCAGTCCTGACACTGTGAGTGTTGGAGAAGAATCTCAGAATCCCAGCAGGGTGGGGTTGGAGCTCATCCAGTCCAAGCCCTGCTCCAGCAGGGCACCCACAGCAGCTTGCCCAGGAGCACAATGCCCAAGGGGGGTTGGAAGCTCTCCACACAAGGAGACTCCACAACCTCTCTGGGCAGCCTGCTCCAGGCCTCCAGCACCCTCACAACAAACAACTTTCTCCTCCTGCTCAGATGCAACCTCCTGGGTTCCACTTTGTGCCTCTTGCCCCTTGTGCTGTCCCTGGGCACCACTGAGCAGAGTCTGGCCCCAGCCTCTTGCCCCTTACAGCTCCTTTAGCTCTTGCTGAGCATTGCTGAGATGCCCTCAGGGGCTGCTCTTCTGCAGGCTCTCAGCCCCAGGGCTCTCAGCCTTTGCTCCTCACAGAGCTGCTCCAGGCCCCTCAGCAGCTTTGCAGCCTCCCCTGGACTCTCTCCAGCAGTTCCCTCTCTCTCCTGAGCTGGGTAACCCAGCACTGGACCCAAGTGTCCAGACGCGTCCTCATTAATGCAGAGTAGAGGGCCAGGAGAGCCTCCCTTGCCCTGCTGGCCACACTCTTGTTAGTGCACCTCAAGATTTTATCGGAAACACTGTGAAAGGAGGGAAAGAAGTGTTGTAACTTTGCCTGTAGCACTCAGGACATCACACTGGGCAATAGGGACAGTGCACTGAGGATTGCACCCAGCCAGTGTCATTCCATTTGCTATAGGGAAGAACAAGTAAATCATCCCAGTCATGGGGGCACAGACTGAAGGTTTTCCAGTCCATATTGCTGAATATAAAGTGTGACTCCTGGAGTGAACACAGACTGGCCAGAACATGGGGTGGCTTATCTCAGTGCATTCATTGAACCACAGAATGGGTTGGGTTGGAAGGGACCTCAAAGCTCATCCAGCTCCAACCCCCTGCTATGAGCAGGGACACCTCCCACCAGCCCAGCTTGCTCAGGGCCTCATCCAGCCTGGCCCTGAACACCTCCAGGCAGGGGACATCCTCACTGCCAAGAATTTCTTTCTCATCTCCACTCTCAATCTCCCCTCTCCTAGCTCAAAACCATTGTCCCTCATCCTGGCAATCCCAGCCCTTGTCCAAAGTCTCTCCCCAGCTCTCCTGCAGCCCTTCAGGTACTGGAAGGCTGCTCTGAGGTCTCCCTGGAGCCTTCTCTTCTCCAGGCTGAACAGCCCCAACTGTCCCAGCCTGTCCCCACAGCAGAGATTCTCCAGCCCTCTGATCATCTTGGTGGCCTCCTCTGGACCCTCTCCATCAGTTCTACGTGTCTCCTGTCGTGGGAACTCCATCTTCTTCTACAGGCTGAGGCTTTCAGTCTCTTCCCTCTAAGCCTTTGGGGACAGCATGTCTGTGGCTGTACACTTGGGTTTGGCCATCAAAATCCATATCAGGACCAGCACAGGTTTATACCTGTGCCAAGAGAGCTCCACACCATTCACATTTTTCACTCTAAATCAACCTACTGGCTCTTATTCCCTGGAAGTGTGCAAGGCCAAACTGGATCAGGCCTTAGGCAGCTAAGTCTGGAGGCATGCCTGCCCTTGGCAGGAGGTTGGAGCCACTGATCAATAAGGTCCCTTCAGACCTAAGCCATCCTAGATCTTCTGCTTGGCATGGAAGCATCTCACAGGAAGATCCTTTTGCTCCATGCATAACCCTGAGGGAGTTTTTCCCTACTCCTGTCTCCAGGCTGTGTGGCCTCTCCCTGCGTACCAGCACCAGGTGTAAGCCAGGCAGTAAATCCTGTGAGCATCTGTGCCCCTGACACTGTCAGTCTCTGCCTCAGAGTGTTTCACCTGGTGCAGGCTCTGCAGACACATCAGGCTCTACAAGACACCTGGCCAAGCTGGATCAATGGGATGAGGCCAATGGGATGAGGTTCAAGAAGGCCAGGTCCTGAGTCCTACACCTGGGTCACACCAACCCCATGAAGGCTCCAGGCTGGGGCAGAGTGGCTGGAAGCTGCCCAGCAGAGAGTTCCTGGGGGTGCTGGTCCCTCCCTGTCAGGCTGCTCCCCATCCACTCTGCCCCAAGCCCATTCTCAAATGGAGGTTTTGAATCTGTCTCTGCCCACCTGCAGAGGCCAGGAGGCACACAGCTCACACCTACCCCTGCCTCCAGAGGGAAGCCTCTTCCAGGCACTGCCCTCAAGCTCATCTTCTGCATGTTTGCCTACATCTGCATTTCTCCTGCCTCCTCCTTCAGCTGGACCTTCACTTCAGTCTGAGCTCCAGGATAGTTTTCAGTCCCTACTAACTGCTTTTCCCTTCCCCTCTCTCCATTGCTCCTTACCTTGTGGTATTCCCACCCTGTCCCAGTGCTCCCAGTACCACAGATATCTCCTGCTGCCAGGGGAGAGCAAATTATTCCTGTCTTATATGCCAATGAGAACCATCAGGGGCACCCTTGTTCCCATTGCAAGGAGGGCCATATGTTGGGCTTCCAGGCCAGAGAGCAGCACAGAGCTGCTGATAAAGTGACGTCTGACTGAGTGCATTGAATTCTTTTAGGTTTGAGAAGAGACATCTCTAGATAACCCTTTGTGCTCAGGCTGCCTCTGCTCAGTCACCCCAGTCTTAAAGAACCTGCAGATCAAAGAGGGCAAGGACAGAGTGCAGGGGGAACCTGCACAGAGCACAGGGGGCAGGGTGCAGATCACCACTGAGAGAGGAGTAAAGTTCATTTGTTGTTAATCACAGCAGAGACAAGGCTCAGGCTTTGGCTCACCAAAGGCAAGAGGCTCCTCCATGCAGTTGTGAGCTGGGTGAGCCCCACACCTGCCAAGCTTCCCAGGGTCACAGAGGGCATCAGATTAGAAGGGACCCTCCAAGCTCATCTTGTCCAACCCCCTGCAGGCAGCAGGGACACTTCCAACCAGAGCAGGCTGCCCAGGGACACAGCAAGGCTGAGCTTGAATGTCTCCAGGGACAAGGCCTTCACCACCTCCCTAGGCAACCTGTTCCAGTGTTTCCCCAGCCTCACTGTGCAGAACTTCCTCCTGATCTCCAACCTAACTCTGCCCTGCTCCAGGTCCAAACCATTGTCCCTGGTCCTATCCCCACAGCTCTTCTGAACAGTCCCTCCCCAGCCTGCCTGTATGTTCCCTGCAGATCCTGAAATACAGCTCTAAGTTCTCCCCACAGCACCCAAGGCTGAACAATCCCAACTCCCCCAGCCTGTCTTTGTAGAAGGGGTTCTCCAGCCCTCTGATCACCTTGAAAGGGACCTACAAGAAAGACAGGAGGGGGCTTGTAGTGCCAGGATGAGGGGGAAGGGTTGGAGTTTGGGGAGGGGAGATTGAGACAAGGAAGAAATTCTTTCCAGTGAGGGAGGGGAGAGACTGACATAGGTTGCTCAGAGAGGCTGTGGCTGTCACCTGCCTGGAGGTGTTCAAGAGGCCTTGAGCAAGCTGTGCTGGTGGGAGGTGTCCCTGCCCATGGCAGGGGGTTGGAGCTGGATGAGCTTTAAAGTCCCTTTCAGCCAAAACCATTCTGTGATCTTTAAGATCCCTTCCAACCCAAATTATTTGATGAATGCTTCCTCTGCACAGCCCTGCACCCACTCCTGCTCCCAATCCAGCACCACACCTGCAGCTCTTCCCTGCTTGGCATGCCTGTGCTGTACCCTCACACCACCCTTTTCACCTGCCTCAATCCTACTTCTTTTATCTTTCCCCTGCTCCTCATCCCCAATCCACATGTGGGAATCTCTCCCTGAATCTCTCCTTGCCAGACATCATCACGACCTGCTTCCAGCAGTGCAGGTGTAGGATGGATCAGGGATCTCTGATGGAAAGGCACAGCACTGGCACAGTACCCTGCCACTGCTGCTCAGAGGTTTCTAGCCACAGCTAGAGGCAAAATATTTGCTGAACATTTGTACTTGAAGCTGACTGAATCAGTTCCAGGGAAGCAAAAGTCATTAAATCTAGTAAAGGTCACCTCAGAATCACAGAATGGGTTGGGTTGGAAGGAACCTTCAAGAGCATCCAGTTCCAACCCCCTGCCATGGTCAGGGACACCTCCCACTTCCTTGTCTCCACTCTCAATCTCCCCTCTCCCAGCTCAAAGCCATTGTCCCTCGTCCTGGCACTCCCAGTCCTTGTCACAAGTCTCTTCCCAGCTCTTCTGTGGCCCCCCTCAGGTACTGGAAAGGTGAGTGAGGGGTTCTGAAAGGGAAGGAAGCTCCATGGAGAAAGACCCTAAGTCCTGGTGTGTGTCCAGTTCTGAGATCCCCAGTTCAAGAGGGACAGGGAGAGAGAGTCCAAGAGAGTCCAACGGAGGCTATGAGGATGCTGAAGGGCCTGGAGCACCTGTGTGAGGAGGAAAGGCTGAGCCCTGGGGCTGTTGAGCCTGGAGAAGAGAAGGCTGAGAGGAGATCTGATCAATGTCTATAAATATCTGAAGGGTGGGGGTTAAGAAGAAGGGACCAGGCTCTTGTCAGTGGTACCCAGGGACAGGACAAGGGACAATGGCCAGAAGTTGGAACCAAGGAATTTCCACCTTGCCATGATGATAAACTTCTTTGTTGTGAGGGTGCTGGAGGCCTGGAGCAGGCTGCCCAGAGAAGTTGTGGAGTCTCCTTCTCTGGAAGCTTTCAAGACCCAGCTGGATGTGCTCCTGTGTGACCTGCCCTGGGTGACCCTGCTCTGGCAGAGAGGGTTGGGCTGGATGGTCCCTTCCAAGCCCTAGCATGCAGTAATTTTATGACTCTCTGCTTCCTTGCTTCTCTTTCTGCAGTCTCAGGTCAGGCACTGAAATCTGGTTTCCAGTCCACAGCTGTTGTCTCTGAAGCCTGGTGAGTTACCAGGGTGTTCTCACAGCACTCACACAAACCCTTTTCCGGAGCCATGTCTTCCAAAGTAAATCCTTCCTGTTCCACTCTGTGCCTTCCCACGACCAATCTCTTCCTCAGGCTTTATTCAGAAGATCTGGGCAGCTGAGCAACCCCTCCTGCTCCCCTGCCATCCCCTCATTATCATGCAGCTCCACCTCACACTGAGCTTCACCACTTCAATGGACTCTGGGCCAGTCTCCCACTGAACAAATGAAGCAAATACTCCTCCAAAACACACTTAAAAAAAATTATTGCCATCCTAATGATAAATGATGAAGCTGAAGGCCACCATCCATGGCTGGGATTCTTCCTACATCTAATCAGACTTCAATGTCTGCTAATGAAAGGCACAATCTGGTTAAATGAACACGAATGGGAGCCACAGAGCTGCAGACAAGAAAGCAGGAGGGATATATAATTAATGTGATCATTGGGAAAGGGTAGGGAAAAAAAGCTGTGTGATATTGTTCCATCAATTATCAGCCTCTAATAATTCTGTCAGCAAGTAAATGAAACCATTTTATCAATTAGTGCCAATCGTTTCCCCACAGAGAGGAGAGAAGGCTGCAGAAAGGCAAAGCAAAAGTGCAGCAAGCAGAGGGCAGGGAAAGGTGGGAGGAGGATGGAGACAGGTTTGCGATGATGGTCACTGGACTGTCTTCAGGACACTCTTCTCCCTAGTCTCAGGTGATAGAAAGAGAGGAAATGGCCTGAAACTGTACCAGGGGAGGCTTAGGCTGGAGAGGAGGAAAAATTTCTTTGCTGCAGGAGTGGTCAGGGATTGGCAGAGGCTGCCCAGGGAGGTGGTGGAGTCCCCATCCCTGGAGGTGTTCAATAAATGTGTGGCCATGGCAACTGGGGCCATGGTTTAGTGGCCATGGTGGGGTTGGGTTGATGTTGGACTGGATGATCCTAGTGGGCTTTTCCAATCCAAATCATTCTAAGAGTCTGTTATTCTATGACTAGGCTCTGTAGAAGGCATTGAAAAGATCTGCAGCATGAAGCCCTGCAATCAAGAGGTTTTTGGGGAGAAATCCTGTGATTTGGGTTCACCAGGCTTGGTCATGGACAAAGCTGTCCAGGTTGGCTGCTGCATGGTCTGGCCTGGGGCACCCAGCTCTCAGACTTCACTCCCTGGTTACAGGGCACTTATAGTGGAGGCAATGGCACTGCACTGCCTCAGTAGGACAAACATTCTCCAGTTTTGTGAGGGCAGTGATCTCTTCAAAAGCAAGGCCAGAAGCAGCTGCATGAAAACTTGCAGTTTGTAGAGACAGTGAGAGAAGGATCCTCCCTCCTCTCCTCTCCTCTCCTCTC
>VXBD01007044.1:174971-212243 GCA_013399975.1 Indicator maculatus
TCTCCTCTCTCCTCTCCTCTCCTCTCCTCTCCTCTCCTCTCCTCCATGTGAGCTGCAGTGTCTCATTTTGAACAGATGTTCATCATGGGCCATTGGATCTTAGGAAGAAATTCTTCACTATGAGGGTGGCAAGACTCTGGAATGGATTGTCCAGAGAGGTTGTGGATGCCTCCTCCCTGGAGATGTTCAAGGCCAGACTGGATGTCTAGAGGTTGGAGTAGATGATCTCTAAGGTCTTTTCCAGACTAAGCCATTCTGTGATTCTCTGGTGAGATTCACACTTGCAGGCAAAGTCTTTGGGACCTTTTGCTCCAGCTATTGCAGGCTTGCAGCAAGGTCACAGAGCAAGATCAAGGCAGGGCACAGGGGGCTGTGAATCTCATGGGTGAGGAGGGGCAGAGACAGGGACTGAGTGGAAGTAAGATGTGGGAATCCATGACTGTAGGTCCAAGGGACTTCACATCCCAGAGCAGGCATGGGGCATGCTGCTGGCTGTCCTTCCATACACAGCACTGGGGAGGCCATACCTTGAATCCTGGGATTGGGCTTCTCAATACAGGAAAGAGGGTGAGGGGCTGGAGTGGGTCCAGAGGAGGGCAACAAGGCTGGGGAGGGGTCTGGAGAGCAGGGCTGGGGAGGAGCAGCTGAGGGAGCTGGGGGTGTGCAGCCTGGAGCAGAGGAGGCTGAGGGGAGACCTCATTGCTCTTTACAGCTCCTGAGAGGAGGCTGGAGCCAGGTGGGGATTGGGCTCTGCTCCCAAGGAAGAAGGAACAGAACAAGAGGAAACAGCCTCAAGTTGTGCCAAGGGAGGTTTAGGTAGGACATGAAGAACAATTTCTTCTTCAAAAGAGTTGTCAAGGCCTGGCCCAGGCTGCCCAGGGTAGTGGTGGAGTCCCCATCCCTGGAGGCATTTCAAAGCCCTGGAGATGTGGTGTTGGGTTCATGGTTGAAATCCATGACCTTGAAGGTCTTTTCCAGTCTGAAAGGCTCTGGTTTCCCTGATAGAGCCTGAAGTGAGGGTTCAGCAGGGCTGGAGGATGGTTTAACCTGGTGGTGTGACTGCTGCTCCTGCAGAGGCTTTAAGCCCTTCCTGGGGATGTTTTTGAGCACTCAGCAAGAAACTGTCTCTTCAGAGGGATTTTCTTTACTCCTCTCAGGATGAGAGGTTGGTATTTGACTTCATTATCTCCTAACTTAAAGTTCAGGCCATCTGGCATCCCAGTGTGCAAACAATCTTGTAAATTAAAAGGAGAAATATGGTCACAATTCCCTTATGGCTGCAGACGTGGAAGCTGTTAAATTACTGGGGACATGCGGAATGTACTTGGGAAGGCACAGAGTTGACTCCCAACATCCCAGCCCAGCAAGTGAAGCAGCACTTTATGAATGAAGGAGGCTGGAAATGTAGGTGACCAGGCTGCAGAGGGTGGAAGCAAGAAGGAATGTGGAGAAATTGTCCAAGCAGTCAGGCATAGGATTAGAAAAGTCAAAGCCCAGGTAGAATAAAATCCAAGAAGGGACAGCAAGGACAGCAGGAAAAGCTGCCCTGGGTCCAGCAGTGCCTGAAGAAAGGCTGGGGAAATCTGGCCCTCTCCAGAGGGAAAGAGGAGACCTGGTAGCCTGGGGTGTGGAGAAAGCTGAGGAGCTCACAGACTTTTTATGCAGTTCCAGACTGAAGGAGGGAAGGTCTAGATGAGACCTGGGGAAGGAATTGTTTGCACTGAGGGTAGTGACACTCTGGCACAGGTTGCCCAGGGAGGCTGTGGCTGTCCCTTGCCTGGAGGTGTTCAGGGCCAGGCTGGATGAGGCCCTGAGCAAGCTGTGCTGGTGGGAGGTGTCCCTGCCCATGGCAGGGGGCTGGAACTGGATGAGCTTTCAGGTTCCTTCCTCCCAACCCATTCTGTGATTTGGTGATTCTGTGATTCTACCTCTCTGTATGACTTGCTGCATGGTCTGCTGATGGTCTGCTGATCCACCTGCAGCTGGACCCTGTGCTGCTGACTCAGCATTAAATGGCAGTGATTGTGTAGAGCTGTTCTTAGGGTTTCATGGCAGTTTTTGAGAACATTTCACACAGCCTCATCCAGCCTGGCCTTGAACACCTCCAGGCAGGGGACAGCCACAGCCTCCCTGGGCAACCTGTGCCAGTCTCTCCCCACCCTCACTCTCAACAATTTCTTCCTCATCTCCACTCTCAATCTCCCCTCTCCCAGCTCAAAGCCATTGTCCCTCATCCTGGCACTCCCAGCCCTTGTCCAAAGTCCCTCCCCAGCTCTCCTGGAGCCCTTCAGCTACTGGAAGGCTGCTCTGAGGTCTCACTCTGTCTGCGTATATCTCACAATCCCAGCATGGTGGGGACTGGAAGGGACCTCTGGAGCTCACCCAGTCCAAGCCCCTGCTCAAGCAGGGCAACCACAGCAGCTTGCCCAGGAGCACAATGGCCAGGAGTGAATTTTGCTCTCTTCTGCACCCACAGAACTTCTGTTTCACTTCATTGCCTTCTACAAACCTGCAAAACTTTCTCAACCCTTTCCTCCAAGCCCTACCTGGTGCACTTGGTGCCACCCTGGGCTTTTCAGGATCCTCCTGTTTTATTAAGAGAATTAGCTGTTTCCAGAGATGTATAAAGATGGAAGATCCTTGGGTGTTTTAATGAACCTGAAAATGAGCTGGAGAACAATCTGATTAGAAAGCTCTCAACACCTCCAGCACTCCCTCAGGACCGAGCCATAATGAAGGTAATAATTAGCAAGATCTCGTTTGGAAATGGCTTGTTCCATAAATATATCGTTTGCTCCTGCTATTTGAAGCCAGAGCCAAATAGGTAAAGAAGGTCTGCAGAAGTGGAACAAGGATAAGGTCATATAAGTAAAGCCAAGTACATGTGTCCTGCCTCCAGAGGGGGACAGAAAATGAGGTGGTAAGAAAGAAAAGATCAGCGGGTGGCCTGCGGGGTGGCAAAGCAAGGCTGAGCCTGGCAGGAGTGGAGCTGCCCACCTGGACTGTGTGCAGTGATACAAACCTGTGACCTGGCATGGAATCATAGAGCTGCTGAGGCTGGAAGAGACCTTGGAGATCAAGTCCAACTGCTCACCCTGAAATACCTTTGCTCATCAGTCTCCCCAGCCTGCAGGCTGGGTGAAGGGAGCTGGAGAAACTGCTGAGCAAACGAAGCACTGTGCCCCAGGACATCTCAGCCACATCTCAGCAGTCCAACAGCAGAGCAGCCTGCAGCTGGTTTTGTAACCCCGGAGCAGAGGTGCAAGGCTGGCATGGGACTCATGGAACTGCTGAGGCTGGAAGAGACTGGAAGAGAGCATCCAGTCCAACCCTCAGCCAGTGCCACCGCTGCTGCTGAGCCACTGCCACTGCACCACAGCCCTCAGCACCACATCCATGCAGCTTTGAAACCCCTCCAGGGATGGGGACTCCACCACCTCCCTGGGCAGCCTGGGCCAGATCCTGAGAACTCTTGCTGGGAAGGAATTGTTCCTAATCTCCAACCTGAACCTCCCCTGGCACAACTTGGTGCTGTTTCCTCTTGTCTTGTCACTTATTGCATGTGAGAAGAGCTCAACCCCCACCTGGCTCCTGGATTTCAGTGTGTGTGGAGGTACTTCCCTGTCCTCCCCATGAATGGCCTCAGAGCTCTGTGCTGAGCCTGGCTGCATTCTCCTGCTTCATCTGCCTGTATCATCCTTCCATGTGCCAAGCACCCAGACAACAGAGAGTCATAAAGTCACAAAATTATTTGGGTTGGAAAATCCCTCTAGTGTCATCGAGTCCAACCATCAACCCAGCACCACCATTGCCACTTGGGATCTATGACCTCTCCTTTTAGGAGGACCCTGACACTGCCTAGCTCAAGGACTCTGGGGACTTGTAGGCAGCTGGGATCAGGCTGAGACCAAGCCTCCTCCATTGGTGAGCTCTCCAAGGGCAAAGGACTCACAGAATCACAGCATATTAAGGGTTGGAAGGGACCTCCAGACACCAGCCAGTCCAACCCCCCTGCCAGAGCAGGGTCACCCAGGGCAGGTCACACAGGAACACATCCAGGTGGGTTTGGAAGTTCTTCAGAGAAGGAGACTCCACAACCTCTCTGGGCAGCCTGCTCCAGGCCTCCATCACCCTCACCATAACAAAATCTCTCCTCCCATTGAGGTGGAACCTCCTGGGTTCCAGTTTGTCCCTGTTGTTCCTTGTCCCATCACTGGACACCAGCAAACAGAGCCTGGCCCCTTCATGCTGACCCCCACCCCTCAGGTATTTACAGACATTGAGGAGATGCCCTCCCTGCTCCTGCATGCTGGTGGGCAGCAGAAGGAAAGCAGCTGGAGAAGAGGTGCTGGCAGCAGTGCTTGCAGAGCTGGGGCAGGGAGCAGTCTGCTCCCCAAGGAATGAGCTGCTTCTCCTAGAGCTGACATCTCCCTTCCCCCAGGCTATTGAATGTGTCACCAGTGACAGCAGGATTCCAATAAAATGTTGCCTGGGGGGAACTGCAGGTTCCTGTTTGCTTCCTAGTGGAGGCCTGCAGGCACCATATTAAGATGCAGTGGTTCTGGCACTGCCTGAGCAGCACAAAGCCATGGAAGAGCTCCATCCCTTGGGCCTGAGACTGCTCGTCCACTGCTGGTCTGAGGGGTGCTCCACAGCCCTTGGAAGGCCTTCTGCACAGACTGCTAAGTGTGCCAGCAGCCCAGCTGCATACAAAGCACCTTCCTGAGAGGCAGCAGCTAAACCTGACACTTCTGCTAGTCACCTGGGAGATAAAGCCATCAGAGTGTCTGTTTGCTTCATCATTTCTTAGTGCTCTGGTAGAGATTAATCAATCATGCCAACTCCTGAGCTTGCTCTGGAATTTAACCACTTGCAGTGGTCTCTGCTGCTGCTGCTGTTGATTTTCTGCATCATAGAATCATGGAATGGTCTAGGTTGGGAGGGACCTTTAAAGGTCATCTAGTCCCACTTCCCTGCAGTCAGCAGGGACACCTTCAACAGATCAGGTTGCTGAGGGCCCCATCAAGTTTAACTTTGAATGTCTCCAGGGATGTGGCTTCAACCACGTCTCTGAGTCACCTGTTCCAGTGTTTCACCACTCTGTGGCTGCTCAGAGCTCCAGACAGCCTGACCTGGAATGGTTCCATGGATGGAGCATCATGCAGGTCACCTGTAGCTTGCTGTGGAGCTGTGTGGCATCAATTATTAATATCAAGTAACTTCTGCATGGTTTGCTGCCCTGCTCTGCAGCTAATGGCCTCAGGTAGCTGTTAGTGGCTTGCATGCCCCTGCACGGGGCACGGCAGCCTGTGCTTGCAGCAGGTCAGCAGTTCACCTTCAGCTTCAGGCTGGGGCAGTGTGCCATGGTCAGACGTTAGGTTGTTCTGATGCAGGAGTTCCTGGTTGTGGGGAGTCCTCAGCCACAGCAGGATGTAGAGAAATCCCAGAATCCCACAGAATGCATTGGGTTGGAAGGGACCCTCAGAGCTCATCCTGTCCAAGCCCTGCAGGCAGCAGGAATACCTTCAGCTAGTGAAGGTTGCTCAGGACCACATCAAATCTGACCTCAAATGTCTCCAGGGATGTGACCTCAACCATATCTCTGAGCAACTTGTGCCAGTGTCTCACCACTCTCCATTGTGAAGAGCTTCCTCCTGATGTTTAACCTGAATCAGTATCAGCTCTGCTCCAGAGCAAGTGCAGCTCTCTTCTGCAGTGGGAGCCCTGCTCATAGCTCAGCTGGAACTGGTCCCAGACCTCCATGGGGCACATGTGGTAACTCCTACTTGCAGGTATCTGTTATGCAGCCCCTGGAGTCTGGAGCAATGACACCAGGCCCTGGGCCAAGCAGGGGCAGTCTGGGAAAGACACAGGGGACAGGCTGCACAGCTAAGCCTCAGAGAGGAGTGAAAAGGACATTTCCTAGGAAATGGAGGAATCTGGGGAGCCCTGGAAATGGATGAAAATAGAGAATCAAAGAATGGCTTGGTTGGAAAAGACCTTGAGATCATGCAGTCCAACCAGCATCCAACTTCTCCCTGTGCACAACTCTTTGACCATACCCCAAAGCTCCTCATCCAAATGTCTTTTAAACCCTTCCAGGGATGGGGACTCCACTGCCCTGGGCAGCCTGGGCCAGTGTCTGATGAACCTTGTGGTGAAGAAATTTTTCCTAATATCCAAACTAAACCTCCCCTGGTACAACCTGAGACCACTTCCTCTTGCCCTATCACTTTCCTCCTGGGAGAAGATGCTGGCACCAACCTGGCTCCACAGCCTCTCAGGGAGCTGTGAAGAGCAATGAGGTCTCCCTCAGCCTCCTCTTCTCTAGAGTAAATAACCCCAGTTCCCTCAGCTCCTCCTCACCAGCTCCTCTCCAGACCCTTCCCCATCTTTCTTGCCCTTCTCTGGACACAATCCAGCACCTCAGTGTCCTTCTTGGAGTGAGAGGCACAAAACTGACCCCAGTACTTGAGCTCTGGTCTGGCTGTCACTGTTCCCAGCACATGGCAAATGACCTTCTTGAAGCCTTCCAGCCAGGGCTGGTGACATTTGCCTCTTGTCAGTGATCAACTCCAACAACACAGGAATGGCTCTTCCTTCCTGGGGCCTGGGGGATGTCTGCCCAGGAGCACTGACCTGGGATTTCAGCACTGAATTCTCAGTTCCTTTCCTTGCTGAGTACCATGGCACCTGCACAGGCAGAGCAGGGATTTGTGAGGGAAAGGTTAAAGAAAACAGGACATGGAACTGCTGGAATGGGTCCAGAGGAGGCCATGGAGATGATCTGAGGGCTGGAGGACCTCTGCCATGGGGACAGGCTGGGAGAGTTGGAGCTGTTCAGCCTGGGGAAGAGAAGGCTGCAGGGAGACCTCAGAGCAGCCTTCCAGTAGCTGAAGGGCTCCAGGAGAGCTGGGGAGGGACTTTGGGCAAGGGCTGGGAGTGCCAGGATGAGGGACAATGGCTTTGAGCTGGGAGAGGGCAGATTGAGAGTGGAGATGAGGAAGAAATTCTTGGCAGTGAGGGTGGGGAGAGACTGGCACAGGTTGTCCAGGGAGGCTGTGGCTGTGCCCTGCCTGGAGGAGGGGACCAGGCTGGATGAGGCCTTGAGCAAGCTGTGCTGGTGGGAGGTGTCCCTGCCCATGGCAGAGGGTTGGAACTGGATGCTCTTGAAGGTCCCTTCCAACCCAATTCATCTGTGATTCTACTGGATCTGTGAAGGCAGTTCAGCTGCAGCCCTCCCTGGCTGGGACTGCCTGATGCAATCAGCACAGAGGCACTGTTCCCAAACTAGGCTGATCAGTCTGTGACTTAAAAAGGCACCCAGCTCCATCTTGGGCTGTGTATAAAATTATCTTGGTTTTCTTTCCTTGCTACTCCTCCTCATCAGACAAAAAGAAAAAAAATCTCACCCCAGGCTATTTTGAAGCTCCAAAGTGTTGCTTTCCATTCATCTTTTTTCAGTGTACTACTGAAACAGGAGCACTTCTGCAACTGCTGCTCTGCAATCTGGGAACTGCCTTCACAGGAAGGCAGTGCCTGCACTTCTGAGTTGCTTTTATTGGCCTTCTTTTGTGGTGAAGTAGCAAGGAGGATGCCTGAGGCACTGACAGGAGTGGGGAAACATCACAGGACACAGTGTGGGTAAGGGTTGGGGTGATGAGGTCTCTGCAGTGCCCTACACCACTTACAACATCTCCAAGAGCAGTGGGCATCAGGCTGTTAACCTGCCATGAAGAGGGAGAGAAAATCTGAGGATGTGAAACATCTTCATCAATAACCTGGATGCAGGGATGGAGTGGCCTCTCAGTTTCCTGGAGATCCAAACTGGGAGAAGAGGCTGACACCCCTCACGCTGTGCTGCCATCCAGTGAGACCTAACCAGGCTGAGGAACCTCATGAAGGTCAACCAGGGCAAGGGTTGGGTTCTACACCTGGGGAGGAACAACCTCCTGCAGCAGGACAGGTGAGAGGGGACCTGCTGGGAAGAGCTCTGTGGAGAAGGACCTGGGAGTGCTGTGAGGACAACAAGTTCCCTATGGGACAGCAATGTGCCCTGCCCAATGTGCCAGGAAGGCCTTTGGGGTCCTCAGTGTGGCCAGCAGCTCAAAGCAGATTCTTCCTTTTCTCTGCTGTGCCCTGGAGAGGCCACATCTGGAGTCCAGGGTCCAGTTCTGTGCTCCCCAGTTCCAGAGGGACAGGGAACTGCTGGAGAGAGTCCAGGGGAGGCTGCAAAGCTGCTGAGGAGCCTGGAGCAGCTCTGTGAGGAGCAAAGGCTGAGAGCCCTGGGGCTGAGAGCCTGCAGAAGAACAGCCCCAGAGGGCATCTCAGAAATGCTCAGCAAGAGCTAAAGGAGCTGTGGGGAGCAAGAGGCTGGGGCCAGACTCTGCTCAGTGGTGCCCAGGGACAGCACAAAGGCAAGGGGCACAAACTGGAACCTAGGAGGTTGCATCTGAGCAGGAGGAAAAATTTCTTTGTTGTGAGGGTGCTGGAGGCCTGGAGCAGGCTGCCCAGAGAGGTTGTGGAGTCTCCTTTGGTGGAGGCTTTCAAGCCCCATCTGGATGCATTCCTGTATGACCTCTGCCCTCAGTGACCCTGCTCTGGCAGGGGCGGCTTGGGCTGGATGATGGTTTGAGATCCCTTCCAATCCCTCATGTTCTGTGATTCTGTGACTCTCTTGTCTTGAGCAATCGTCAAGTTCCTCCATCTCCTGAAGCTGAAGTGCTGGGGATTTAAGGAGATTCAGGGAATTTAATTCACTCTCTGAGTTCCTTTAGTTCCTTGAATCAGAAAGTGATGAGACTCCCCTTTCCAAAGGGAAGCCACCAAATTATCCACTTGGTGATATCTTTATCATTCTTTAATTGCTGCTTTTGTTTTTAAACAACAAAATAAGCAAGAAGAGAAGCCAAGAAAAGTGTATATTTACAGGGAAGTAATTCAGATACTTGAATGAAAGGAAATGAACCAATTTAGGAGGCTGGAAAGGTTACAGATGATTACATGGCTTGGAAGCTCTGCAATCGCTTTGCAACTGCTGATTCTAGCCCATGGTTACTGCAACAAAAACAGTCCTGGGATTTACACCATGCCTTTAAAATCACTAAATCACCACTTTGTAATGCATTAGGGAGAGAGTCAGACAATCACAGACTGCATTGGGTTGGAAGAGACCCTCCAAGGGCATATTTTCCTACCCCCTGCAGGCAGCAGGGACACCTCCAGCTGGAGCAGGCTGCCCAGGGACACATCCAGTCTGACCTTGAATGTCTCCAGGGATAAGGCCTCCATCACCTCCCTTGGCAACCTGTTCCAGTGTCTCCCCAGCCTCACTGTGCAGAACTTCCTCCTGATGTCCAGCGTAACTCTGCCCTGTTCCAACTTCAAACCATTGCCTCTCATCCTATCCCCACAGTCCTTCTGAACAGTCCCTCCCCAGCCTGCCTGCTGGGGCAGGATCCTCTCTCTCCAGCTCTGGCCACACTGCTTTGGATGTAGCAGAATCCCCTGCCTGAGCTCTCCAGGGGCAGCAGGAAGACTTTGGTTGCTGGGATCTGGGACCCTGGCATCTCACAGTGAGATCTCTGATCCTGGCCCTGAAATGTCAGAAGGTTCTCAAGACATGTGCTGTGATGTGTGCTAGTAAACCTCACCTCCTACCTTCTTCATGCCTGCAATCTTCTTTCCAGCTTCCTCCACGGCTGGGACTGATCCAGTACCCTCATTTCTTCTAACTGCAAGGGGACCTGGAGCTTTTACCTCAGCCAAGTCTACTACTTCTTTCCACAGCAGGGTTGGCAGGTCCTGTGCTCTACAGCATGCCTTCAAGATTTCATTGGCAGATAAGAGGTCACCAGTGTGGGCAGGGCAGAACTATTTAGAGTCCTAACTACAGGCCCTCTTCATCACTGTTGGCTTACCAGAGCATTCTCTGTGCAGATACATCCTAAGCTTCCATTCTGGGAGCAAATCCCAGCATCATTCCCAGCAGCTATGAGGAAGGCTTTGGTGAGTGGAAACTGCTTGTTGCTGATCAGATCCCTGGGTCAGCAGGACCAGTCCTGACCATGGGCTGCTGTAGGAAGGAAGGCTTGAGTTAAGTCAAGGGCTCCTCACTTCAGGAAGGACATTGAGGGCTGGAGCAGGTCCAGAGAAGGGCAACAAAGCTACCTTAGAGCAGCTTCTAGGGTGTAGAGCACAAATTATGTGAGGAGCAGCTGAGAGACCTGGAGGTGTTTAGTCTGGAGCAGAGGCTGAGGGGAGACCTCATTGCTCTCTGCAGCTCCCTGAGAGGAGGTTGGAGCTTGGTGGGGGTTGAGCTCTTCTCACATGCAGCAAGTGACAAGACAAGAGAAAAAGGTCTCAAGTTGTGCCAGGGGAGGTGCAGGTTGGAGATTAGGAACAATTCCTTCCCAGCAAGGGTTCTCAGGATCTGGCCCAGGCTGCCCAGGGAGGTGGTGGAGTCCCCATCCCTGGAGGGGTTTCCAAGCTGTGTGGCTGTGGTGCTGAGGGCTGTGGTTTGGTGGCAGTGGCTCAGCAGCAGTGGTGGCTTTGTGAGCTCTGGCTGAGGGCTGGACCTGAAGATCCTAGAGCTCTTTTCCAGCCTCACCAGTTCTGTGCTTCTGATTCTACATCTCACTGGAGGTGCTCGGATGGGAAGCTGGTGATCAGTCCTGGTTTGTTCAGTTCCCAGGATTCACACATCTCCAGGGGAGTGCTCAGTGCTGGAGCCACCATGCTGCTGAGCATGGCCCTAGGCTGGGCTGCCATCAGTCAAGCTCAGTCCCTCAGTACTGTAAGGCTTAGCTCCTTTCTCTTCCATAGAGTCACAAAATGGTTTGAGGCGGAAGGGACCTCAAAGCTCATCCAGTTCCAACCCTCTGCCATGGGCAGGGACACCTCCCACCAGCACAGCTTGCTCAAGGCCTCATCCAGCCTGGTCTGAAACACCTCCAGGCAGGGGACATCCACAGCCTCCCTGGGGAACCTGTTCCAGTCTCTCCCCATCCACACTCTCAAGAATTTCTTCCTCATCTCCAGTCTCAATCTGGCCTCCTCTCCACTCCCCAGTTGTGTTTTCAGACTCATTGCTGGCATTAGCAGCCAGCAGGTGTTCTTCAGCTCCAGTGTTGTGTCAGAGCTGATTTAGGGCTTTCACTGGGAAGCTCCACTGCAAGAAATTCTCTCCATGGCCTCACCCTGGGGAAGAAGGAATGCAGGGTCTCGGAAAATGTGAATGGCAAATCAGGAAGTGAAGAGAGGTTCACAGTGTGTCAAGAAGCAGGCATGAGAGACCACCCAAGGAAGTGATCATTTCAGCAACTTTAAAGAAAACAGAAGGAAGCTTTAGTTCATGTGGTGTGGAATGAGGCTGTGGAATTCATTGTCATGGGAAGCAGGAAAGCAGGCCACCAAAAAGCAGGAAATTCAAAAACAGATTAGACAAGTGACCAAATGACATAGAATCCCAAAACCCCAGCAGGGTGGGGCTGGAAGGGACTTCCAGAGAACGCCCAGTCCAAGCCCTGCTCCATCAGAGCACCCACAGCATCTTGCCCAGGAGCACAATGCCCAGGGGGGGTTGGAAGCTCTCCACACAAGGAGACTCCACAACCTCTCTGGGCAGCCTGCTCCAGGCCTCCAGCACCCTCACAACAAACAACTTTCTCCTCCTGCTCAGATGCAACCTCCTAGGTTCCAGTTTGTGCCCCTTGCCCCTTGTGCTGTCCCTGGGCACCACTGAGCAGAGCCTGACCCCAGACTCTTGCCCCCCACAGCTCCTTTAGCTCTTGCTGAGCATTGCTGAGATGTCCTCTGGGGCTGCTCTTCTGCAGGCTCTCAGCCCCAGGGCTCTCAGCCTTTGCTCCTCACAGAGCTGCTCCAGCCTGGTTTGCTCTGTTGTGTGTATCCCAGAGGCCAGCTACACAGCCTCCCTAATGAGTAAGTCCATGGGAATCTGCTCTTTAGCTGTAAGGTCTAACCCAGTGGGCACCACTGAAAGGACACAGTCCAGGAGCAACGTCAGGAATCAGTGGAGAGAGAATGGGAAGAGAATTCTGTGCTTTCCTGAGTCTTATACTGTTTTCTAAGCCTCTCTTGTCCAGGAGGTGCTGTGAGGTTGGACAGGATGGGTCTGTGGCAGATTTCTGACCCAGGAGAAGCTCTCCTGTGCTACGGGAAAGCCAGGCATGTGCTGAGCTCCCAAAAACAGAAATGCTTCCTGCAGTCCCTGAAGAAAGCTCAGGTCTCTGGGTGGGTGGTTTGTGTTGACAGCCCCAGATCTAAACTGGGTGAGAATTTCGGTGCAGAAATCACAGCCCTGAAGATACCTCCTGCTCACATTCAGGGCATAGCAGATACCTCTGTGATACTTCTATCACATTCTGGGATAGACATGAGCTACAGAGCAGTCACCAGACCTACACTGAGCTTATAGAACAAGCACTGGGATGGTTGTGTCTTGACACCATAGCTTAAAGTGAGTCTTTAGAGTAAAGGAAGAATGGATGTGTAGGGCTTCTGGTGAGCAGGATCCAAGATGAAAACGGATTGTGATGAGCAAGGTCCATGGTGAACAATGTCCATGGTGAGCAGTGTCCACGGAGAGCTGTGTCCCTAGGGAGCAATGTCCATAGTGAGCAATGTCCATGGTGAGCAATGTCCATGGGGAGCAGTGTCCACGGAGAGCTGTGTCCCTAGTGAGCAATGTCCATAGTGAGCAATGTCCATGGTGAGCAATGTCCATAGTGAGCAATGTCCATGGTGAGCAATGTCCATGGGGAGCAGTGTCCATGGGGAGCAGTGTCCATAGTGAGCAATGTCCATGGTGAGCAATATCCATGGTGAGCAATGTCCATGGTGAGTAATGTCCATGGCGAGCAGTGTCCATGGTGAGCAATGTCCATGGCGAGCAGTGTCCATGGTGAGCAATGTCCATGGCGAGCAGTGTCCATGGTGAGCAATGTCCATGGCGAGCAGTGTCCATGGTGAGCAATGTCCATGGCGAGCAGTGTCCATGGTGAGCAATGTCCATGGCGAGCAGTGTCCATGGTGAGCAATGTCCATGGCGAGCAGTGTCCATGGTGAGCAATGTCCATGGCGAGCAGTGTCCATGGTGAGCAATGTCCATGGCGAGCAGTGTCCATGGTGAGCAATGTCCATGGCGAGCAGTGTCCATGGTGAGCAATGTCCATGGCGAGCAGTGTCCATGGTGAGCAATGTCCATGGCGAGCAGTGTCCATGGTGAGCAATGTCCATGGCGAGCAGTGTCCATGGTGAGCAATGTCCATGGCGAGCAGTGTCCATGGTGAGCAATGTCCATGGCGAGCAGTGTCCATGGTGAGCAATGTCCATGGCGAGCAGTGTCCATGGTGAGCAATGTCCATGGCGAGCAGTGTCCATGGTGAGCAATGTCCATGGCGAGCAGTGTCCATGGTGAGCAATGTCCATGGCGAGCAGTGTCCATGGTGAGCAATGTCCATGGCGAGCAGTGTCCATGGTGAGCAATGTCCATGGCGAGCAGTGTCCATGGTGAGCAATGTCCATGGCGAGCAGTGTCCATGGTGAGCAATGTCCATGGCGAGCAGTGTCCATGGTGAGCAATGTCCATGGCGAGCAGTGTCCATGGTGAGCAATGTCCATGGCGAGCAGTGTCCATGGTGAGCAATGTCCATGGCGAGCAGTGTCCATGGTGAGCAATGTCCATGGCGAGCAGTGTCCATGGTGAGCAATGTCCATGGCGAGCAGTGTCCATGGTGAGCAATGTCCATGGTGAGCAATGTCCATGGTGAGTAATGTCCATGGCGAGCAGTGTCCATGGGGAGCAGTTTCAATGGTGATCAAAGTCAATGGTGAGCAGTAACTGTCATGGACAGAGTGTGGGTGGGGGCCTCAGCCTCAGCCACAGCTGAGTGAGAGCAGCCCTGGGACAGCAATGTCTCCACCAGCAGCCTGCAGGATGCTGAGGCAGGGTGCACAGAGCCATTGAGTTGCTATCTGCCTGCTGTCCCTTTCTCCTTACTAAACCATGCCAGGCAGTCACTGCTCAGACAGAGCCCTCCTGGGTGTCTGGCAAAATCAGAGAAGCTTCACAGAACAGCTTGGGTGGGAAGGGTGTCATGGTAGGGCCATGACATGGCCCAGTACAAGCCCAGACAGGCCTTAAGACGTCTAGGCAAGGTCCCTCTATCTCTCCTCCTTCCTGCAGACAGTCAGGGCAACATGGGAAAAGGAACAAAGGGGACAGGACCCGTGTAGGTCTGGTCAACAAGTTGTTTACCTGGGGTGAGAGCAGCTGGGCTGGGCACTTGTGCCCTCAGAAACAAGGCCTTTGCTCCTGCCTTTTATGGTTCTAGCCTGGCAGAACCATTTCCATTGGGCAGCTACACATTAGCTTCAGTGCCCCATTGGACCACTTGATCTCTGGCAAGTTGTATATATGTATAGGCTGACTTGGTAGTCCCCTTTGCTTTGCCTTGCTTTAAGCCTTGCTGTCAAGTCTTGCTGCTGAACCTGCTTGGACCCATCTTGTAGAAGCTGCCTTGAGTTGCCCTGCTCTGCCTCGAGCGCCTGGTCCATAGCCTGGGATAAAACCCCGAGCCATACCCAGTAATCAGGAGAAGCCAGGAGCCTAGAAGCCGGCTCTGCCTGGCCTGCTTCCCCTTGCCACCTCTCGTGCTGTGCCTCAGTTTCCCCAGGAGCCAAGCCAGTGCTGGTCACGATGAGCGGCATTAACTGCCTGCCGTCCGCTGCAGCCAGCCCAGCCTGGGACCAGGCAGTGACCTCTCCTTGCTGTCAATCTGCCATGCTGTGCCCTACCAGAGCGCCTCAGAGCCTCATAGCTAACACAGCAGCAGCAGCAGCAGCCCCTACGTCGGCAGAACCAGCTGTGAGTAATTCATTCATTGCCCTTTTGCTGTAAGGGTCCTTACCGAGTCCCCCCCCGCTGTGATCCAGCACTATCTGCTCCTGGGAACCTTCTCCTTCCAAGTTATTTCCTCCCAGTTTGCATAGAACTGTTATATTTTGCCCAAAGACTGCACATTGCCACTGTCAATCTATATTCCAACCAGACAAGGATCCTATTGAAGGAGTTTTGTCAATTTTCATATTAATAAAGGTTCACTAATATTTTTATTAATACTCTTTTGCCATAGCGTATATTAGTTAAGGGAAATTTCTTACTATCCCTTCCCTTACAACAAAGACACCTTCAAAGCTCCTCCAGCCCAACCCCTGCAGCCAGCAGGGACA
The DNA here is from genome assembly GCA_013399975.1 of Indicator maculatus. NCBI lineage: Eukaryota > Metazoa > Chordata > Aves > Piciformes > Indicatoridae > Indicator > Indicator maculatus. Next base: position 190,224 of record VXBD01007044.1, read on the forward strand.
TCCCCAACCACAGCAGATTCCTCACAGCCCCAAACAACCTGACCTGAACTGGTGCCAGCCATGGGGCAGCTCCCACCTCTCTGGCCAGCCTGGGACAGGCTCTCCCCACCCTCAGGGGCAAGCATTTCTCCCTTCTCTCCACTACTAATCTCCCTCTCTGAGTTCCAAACCCTCCCCCCTTGTCCTGTCACCATAGGCCCTGCTCAAAACTCTGTCCCCAGCTCTCTGATCAGCCTTGAAGCACTGCAAGGCCACCAGAAGTTCTCCCTGGAGCCTTCTCCTCTGCAGGCTGCCCAAGCCCAACTCTCTCAGCCTGGCTCCCAGCAGAGGGCTTCCAGCCCTGCCAGCATTGCTGTGACCTCCTCTGGCCCTGCTCCACCAGGTCCCTGTCTGTGCTGAGGGCTCCAGAGCTGCCCCAGCACTGCAGGGGAGGTCTGAGCAGAGCACAGCAGAGGGGCAGAATCCCCTCCCTGCCCCTGCTGCCCACACTGCTGGGGCTGAGCCCAGGCCAGGCTGGGGCTGGGCTGGCAGTGCTCAGTGCTGGCTCATCTCCAGCTCTGCACTCCCAGCACCCCCAAGTCCTCCTCCTCAGGGCTGTTCTCCAGCACTTCATCCCCTAGCCTGGGTTGATCCTGGGGACTGCCCCAGCCCGGGTGCAGGACCTTGCACTTGTTGAACCTCATGAACTTCATGAGCCCAGCTCTCCAGCATGTCCAGGTATCTCTGGGTGGATCCTGTCCCTTTTGCATGTCAACTGCCTAAGCAGTTAGGAACTCCTGGAGATAAAATCCACTCAGCTCTATGTTGATTACATATTCCAGATACTATTCCAGAAATTGCAATGTGGAAGTGGTTAATTTGACCACTGAATAGTGTTCCTTTTCTACAGCAGCACTCCCTCCACACCTGGTGAACAATGTTCCTCCATCCTCCTGAAGCCCCTGGTGCATGAATACAAACCCTCCAGACCCATCAGCTCCCCACATCACCTGTCCTTGGCTTTCACACACAGGATGGAGGCAAAGGTGAGAGCTCTGCTTTTCCAGCTGGTAGCTTGCTGTGGGACCTGAATTATCCCTGTCACTGCAAATGATATTCTCAGTAAACAATTTCTGCTACTCCTCAATAGCTGAGCCAAAACCTCCTAATCAATATGTGGGACTTGCTTAATAGCTCCTCAGGCCATATGTCATTAATGTTGCAGCAGGCAGTGGATCCCAATAACCACGGAATGTGGCTGAATTCCAGTGAAGCACCCCAGTAATGACTGTCTGCAGGCTGGAAACTCAATCACAGTGCAGAGACACAGACAAGTGGATATTTAAAACAGTCCCCACAGCACTTGCCAGTCCCTGAGCTCCAAAGCAGCCTCTGAAAGGAAGCATCATCAAACAGCAGCATGGAATGCAGCAGGTTGGGAGGGGTTCCTTCAGCCCCTGTGCTCTGCTCTGCTGAGACCCCACCTGCAGCACTGACCCCAGCACAAGAAGGACATGGAGCTGATGGAGAGGGTCCAGAGGAGGCTATGAAGATGATCAGAGGGCTGGAGAACCTCTGCCATGGGGAGAGGCTGGGAGAGTTGGGGCTGTTCAGCCTGATGAAGAGAAGGATCCTGGGATACCTTATAGCAGCCTTCCAGTAGCTGAAGGGGCTCCAGGAGAGCTGGGGAGGGACTTTGGAGAAGGGCTGGGAGTGACATTTGAACAGGTTGCCCAGGGAGGCTGTGGCTGCCTCCTGCCTGGAGGTGTTCAAAGCCAGGCTGGATGAGGCCTTGAGCAACCTGAGCTGGTGGGAGGAGTTCCTGCCCATGGCAGGGGATTGGAACTGGATGCCCTTTAGGGTCCCTTCCAACCCTACCCATTCCAGCACCCTATGATCCTGTGCAATAATCACTGTCCTGGGGTGATGATGAGTGTATCTGGAGCTCCTGCAAGAGAAACCATCTCTCCAATCCCACTGCATGTACCAGAGAGACTTGCATTGGCCACTGGAACTGAATGAGGACTGAACTCTCCTTGCTCCATTCCCTCTTCTCTCCCACTCCCTTAACAGCAGTTACTCCCTTTGCCATCTGACAGCTGAGGTTCAGGGGGTTTGAGTGCAGTATCTCCCAGCAGTGATCCCAGGTAAGAGAGCTGTGGAATTTTCCTAGCAGTTCAAAACACTGCTTGGCAGCCCTGGGGGGGTCCAGACAAGGTCCCCATGCTCTGGGTTGCTCTGTGCATGGCCAAGTAAAAAAAAAAAAAAAGAGAGAGGAAAAGAAACAGAAAGAAGCCAAGGCCCAGAAGCAGCGGGAGGTGTGGCTGTGGAAAGCTCCACATGCTTAGCAAGCTCAGCCCTGGCTCATCTGAGGAGACTCTAACCTAAATGAATGGATCCTCTGGGGTCTGCAAAACTGGGCTAATATTTTGCAAGAACAGCTCTCCCCCCCTCCCTGCCCTCCAGGCTGATGAAGACAAAATGCCTTCATTACTGCAGCGTTTAGCAGTGTGCAGTGGTTAGGAGAGGCTGCAGGATGTGCAGGAACCCAAGCCCATTACATTGATCTCCCAGCAAATAAAGCTGCAAATATTTAACTTCACCATCCTGCTTTAGCACACTGGACAAGCTCTTGAATTCATCTGAGTCCAGGCCCTTGACTTTGCTGGTGGATTGTTCTGACCCTCTGCAGCCTTCTTGTAGCCCCTTCAGGTATTGGAAGTCTGCTCTGAGGTCTCCCTGGAGCCTTCTCTTCTCCAGGCTGAACAGCCCCAACTCTCCCAGCCTGTCTCCACATCAGAGCTTCTCCAGCCCTCTGATCATCTTTGTGGCCTCCTCTAGACCCTCTCCAGCAGTTCCATGTCCCTCTTGTTGTGGAGACACCATCTTCTTCTACAGACTCTGAGACTTTCAGTCTCTTCCTTCTTTCCAACCCCAACAATTCCATGTTTTAAAGTACAGTGCAAAGAAACACAAGTGAAGGAGACTTGCTGCTGGGATAAATCATCTGGGCATGCAGTGGAGTTTCTAATCAGATGAAGCCTTTCAGTCAAACCTAGATGCTCTAATAAGTCAGCATTGTGCAGACAGCCTAAGGAGAGATTTGTGGGGTTGGACTCAAAGATCTCCTGAGGTCCCTTTCCAGCCCTAACATCCTGTGAGCCTGTGATGGTTTAGTGGCCATGGTGTCACTGGGTTGGTGGTTGGACTCAATGATCTTAGAGGACTTTTGCAACCAAGACATTTCCATGATTCTGTGATTCTATAAAATGTGTTTAGGATTTAAAAAGCCTCAATGCAGAGGAGCTGGCAGCCTCCTGGATATTTGCAGCATTTTGCAAGAGCTTCATTTTTTTGGGAAAGGAAATAAAAGTGGCAAAATCAGAAATGTTTTATGAAGTCTTAGTTTTGCTGAAGTATCTGTTTAAGGACAAGAAAGCAAACAAGCAGTTCCCTCCACTCCAGATGCAATGGTTCATTTTGATGTCTTTCAAGGGAAATCATTTCTATTTTCCTTCACAGCTATCTCATTATGAAACACCTTCTGACTGTCATTTAAAGAAAGAATCTGGAATTTGACCTGAAAGATTTTGTTCAACACAACACAACCAACTGTGACTGCCTGATTTCTGCCAGCCCCAGCCTGTGCTGGGCAGCAGGGGCAGGGAGGGGATTCTGCCCCTCTGCTGTGCAAGCTCAGACCTCCCCTGCAGTGCTGGGGCAGCTCTGGAGTCCTCAGCACAGCACAGACAGGGACCTGGCGGAGCAGGGCCAGAGGAGGTCACAGCAATGCTGGCAGGGCTGAGTCCAGTTCTGGTGTCCCCCGCATCAGAAGGACATGGAACTGTTGGACTGATCCAGAGGAGGCCACAGAGATGATCCAAGGGCTGGAGCATCTCTGCTGTTAGGCCAGGCTGAGGGAGCTGAGGGTGTTCAGCCTGGAGAGGAGACTCCAGGGGGACCTCAGAGCTGCCTGCCAGGACCTGAAGGGATCCTGCAGGAAGGCTGCAGAGAGACTTTTCCTGAGAGTGTCTGAGGCAGGCCAAGGGGGAATGGCTTGAAGCTGAGGCAGAGCAGGGTTAGAGTGGAGATGAAGAAGTTCTTCAGTGTGAGGGTGGTCAGACTCTGGCACAGGCTGCCCAGGGAGGCTGTGGTTGCCTCCTGCCTGGGGCCAGGGAGGATGAGGCTTTAGGCAGCAAAGTCTGGTTGGAAGGGACCTCAGAGATTACTGGCACAGGCTGCCCAGGGAGGTGGTGGAGCTGCCATCCCTGGAGTGTTTAAAAGCCAACTAGGTGTGTGCCTGGGGACATGGTGTGGTGACAGGCTTGGTGGAGTATGCAGAATGGACTTGCTGGTCTCTGAGGTCCTTTATAGCCTGGATGATTCTGTGGTGTAGTCAGGGAGGTTGGAGGGGATAACCACCAAAGTCCCTTCCAGCCTAAGCTGTTCTAGAATTCATGAACCCATCTTTGGTTCCTGATGAACAGCTTGGTCTGCAAACTTTCTTTCTTAGCTGTGCTTAGTTTGCACACTTGAGCTCTCTCTATTGATTAGGAAGTGAAAGAAGCTTGAAAAAAAACACAGGACAAAAGCAATATATCCCAAAACAGGGAGAGAAGTGTGAGAAAAAAACATCTGGGTAGCTGATGGAATGAGAAATTCAAGGTGCTCTGAAAAAAAAAAAAAACAACAAAAGAAAGAAGATTAAAAAAAAAAAAAAAGTCCTGCTCAGTGCTGCTCTTTGAAATGTAGAGAGGGCTCAGGCCTGGGCTTGAAATGAAAGCTTAAGGGAGTAAGACCAACTTAGGATCTGGTCTTTAAGGTGACAGATCACAGCTGAGACCGGAGTCACAGACTGCATGGGGTTAGAAAGGAGCCTCCAAGGGCATCTTGTCCAACCCCCTGCAGGCAGCAGGGACACCTCCAGCTGGAGCAGGCTGCCCAGGGACACAGCCAGTCTGACCTTGAATGTCTCCAGGGATAAGGCCTCCATCACCTCCCTGGGCAACCTGTTCCAGTGTCTCCCCAGCCTCACTGTGCAGAACTTCCTCCTGATCTCCAACCTAACTCTGCCCTGCTCCAGTTTCAAACCATTGCCCCTGGTCCTATCCCCACAGCCCTTCTGAGCAGTTCCTCCCCAGCTCTCCTGGAGCCCTTCAGGTACTGGAAGTCTGCTCTGAGGTCTCCCTGGAGTCTTTTCTTCTCCAGGCTGAACAGCCCCAACTCTCCCAGCCTGTCCCCATAGCAGAGCTTCTCCAGGCCTCTGATCATCTCCATGGCCTCCTCTGGACCCCCTCCAGCAGTTCCATGTCCTGTTTTCTTTTACATTTCCCTCACAAATCCCTGCTCTGCCTGTGTAGGTGCCATGGTACTCAGTGAGAGAGGAACTGAGAATTCAGTGCTGAAATCCCAGGTCAGTGCTCCTGGGCAGACATCCCCCTCCTTGTATTGGGTCCCCCATATCTGGACACAGCCCTGCAGGTGAGGTCTCCCCAGAGCAGAGCAGAGGGCAGGATCCTCTCTCTCCAGCTCTGGCCACACTGCTTTGGATGCAGCCCAAGCTGCCCTTGGCCTTCTGTGCTGCCAGTGCCCATTGCTGGATGCTCTCCAACCCCTCCTGGACCAGAGCAGATGTAGTTTCTTTAATGCTAGGTGCTGCCTGGCAATCTGACTGAGATTTCATCCCTCTCCTGATGCCCCTTTCCAAGCATGCTCTTTGCTGCAGGTAGTTTGACCAGCTCTGGAGACTCCTAATTCACAGAAGCCTCTCTTTGGAATGACTTTCACTTTTCCACTGGCCAATATCTGTAGTTTATGTACTGCAAAATGCAATACACTGAGCCATAATAAATATCTGCAGGAGTCCTGAGTGCCTCTGTAGGTCTGGATTTGGCCAGATCTAGACAATGTATTTCAGTTTTTAATGCTGGCTTATTTGTTTTGCTATTAATTCCAGCAAGGACAATTGATCAATTGCTTTAATTTCTAATCAGAGAGCTAATATCAGACTCTGGCTTCCCTTGTGGTCTTCCAGTTACTGCCTCTGAGCTGCAAAGATCACTTTTGATTATTCTTTTCTGCAGTTAATTTGGCCACCCCAGATGGAGAACATCAGCTGCCCAGTCCCCATCAGAGTGGAGATGATGCATTTTCTGACTTTTATAGAATCACAGAATAATTTGGGTTGAAAGAGACCTTTTCAGATAACTGTGTCCAACCATCAGCTGCCAGGGCACCACTAACCCATAGCCCTCAACACCACATTTTCATGGCTCTGAAACTCCTCCAGGGATGGGGACTCCATCTGGGCAGCCTGTGCCAGGACTTGGCAGCCCTTGCATGAAGAAATTATTCCTCATGTCCAACCTAAACCTCCCTTGGTGCAGCCTGAGCTGTTCCCTCTTGTTCTATCACTTGTTCTTTGAGAAAAGTGACCAATCCCCACCCGGCTCCAGCCTCCTCTCAGGGAGCTGCAGAGAACAATGAGGTCTCCCCTCAGCCTCCTCTGCTCCACACTGAACACCCCCAGCTCCCTCAGCTGCTCTTCACAGGAATTATACTCTAGACCCTTCACCAGCTTTGTTGATCTTCCTTGGATATGCTCCAGCCCCTCACTCTCCTCCTCGAGGTGAGAGGCCCATCACAATGAGGGCAATTTTTAACTGCATTCCTTCAAAGAAATCCTAAAGAATGATGTCTGACTCCCTGTTCAGAGCGAGCCCTGGGAGGGCTGAGTGCAGGCAGAGTGTGCAAGGCTCTGCTTCTCAGCTGGTAGGGTTTGGAGCTTTTGAGATCTTCACACAGCCATTGGCTTGTTCTACCCTCCATCAGAGAATCACAGAGTGGTAGGGCTTGGGAGGGACCTCTGGAGATCATCCAGTCCAGCCCCCATGCAAAGCAGGACCACCTTGGGCAGGAATGCATCCGGATGGATTTTGAAGCTCTCCAGAGAAGGAAACTCCATAACTCCCCTGGGCAGCCTGCTCCAGGCCTCCAGTATCCTCACAGAAAAGATTTTTCTCATGTAGAGAAGTAACCTCCTGTGATTGAGTTCACATCCACTGCCCCTTGACCTGTGTTGGTATCACTGCACAGAGCCTGTCTCCATCCTCCTGACAGCCACCTGCAGATATTACAGAATCACAGAATCAACAAGGTTGGAAAAGACCTCAAGGATCATCAAAGTCCAACCTGTCACCAGCACCTCATGACCACTAACCCATGGCACCAAGCGCCAGGTCCAACCCCTCTTGAACACCCAGGCTATTTGTAGACATTGATAAGGTTCCCTCTCAGCCTTCTCTTCTCCAGGCTCAACAGCCCCAGGGCTCTCAGCCTCTCCTAAAAGAGATGCTCCAGGCCCTTGCCAGAGCCTTTCTGCAGACAGTGACCACACTGGCACAGACTTTGCAGCTAAGGTCACCTAACACACTGCTTTCTGCAGCCTTCTGCTGCTTTCTCCATTCCCCTATCATCTTCCCACTTTCCTCAAGTTTCTGTTGCTGGCTGTACTGCAGCTTAGTCCTTCTCCATCTCAGGGTTCTTGGGTGCCCCCTTCTCTTCCTTCTCCTCCTCCTCCTGCTCCTTTTGTCCATCTCAGTCTCTAGACACCAGCCCTCTCTAGATTCATGTCTGGTTTCTGCCCCACATCCCAGCCCAGTTTAATCTCATGTACCTTTTGCTAGTTCCTCTACAGACATGGAATCAAGGTCTTGGCTGAGAGTCACCTTCCCCTTCTCCCACCCTTTTTTGTCCCATGAGTTTCCAAATGGTCTTTTTGGAGGTAAGAATGTTCTGCAGCAATCAGCTTGCTGAGCTGTGTTTGCTGTGTGCCTCTTTCAGCACCACTTCTTCTTGCAGTTCTCCTTTGTTAGCAGATTGATTGCTTTGGTCTCTCTCTGCACACTGATAGCTCCACTCTGGTGTCTCCATCTGCCTTGAGTGGTGGCAAACTGCATTTGTACTTTGTGGGTCAGAGGCTCTAGCTCAGGTCCCTGTGGCAGCTCACCAAAGAGGAGCCTTAGGATTCTATCTGAAGCTCTACCAACATGTTCAGCCTGCCTCTTCCCTGGACACTTTTGGTCTGGTCTAATTCCAGTCCCTGAAGCTCTGCTCTGTTCCCAACTGGAAAGTTCATTCTGTGAGCTTAATTTAACTCAGGTTGATGCTGCATAGATCATTCTGTAGCCAGAGCACACTGAGTTCTAAAATTCTGCTGCTCCTCACCTGCTAAACCAAGTCAGACTGGGCCATGGCACTGAGGACCATCAAGGAGCTGCTGTGATTGTCATCAGTGGTCTTAACTGTGCTGCAACAAGTCGTTGGTGATGACTTCCCTGCTTTGGCAGTGGGGCTGGACAGGAGGATCCCCAGAGGTCCCTTCCAATCCCCACCATGCTGGGATTCTGATTCTGTGACTCAGGGAAATGGAGAGGCTCTCAGGAGGTCACCTACTTCACCTTACTGCTAGGAGGTGCTGACCCTCCCTGTATCAACCCTGGCACATCTCTCTGGTTGGGATTTAAATGCCTCAGAAGTGGAGGAACAATGGGCTTGGCTGCTTGTGGACATCTTTATTTCCCTTGCTGTCTGTGCTAAATCTACAGTCCTGTGTGCTCCTCAGTTCAAGAAGGACACACATCCAATCTAAATCTGCTCTGCTCTAGTTTGAAGCCGTTGCCTCTTGTCCTGTCCCTGCAGACCTTTGCAGTCTCTCTGCAGCCTTCTTGTAGCCCCTTCAGGTACTGGAAAGCTGCTCTAAGGTCTCCCTGGAGCCTCCTCCAGACTGGACAAGCCCAGTTCTCATCCTGCACTCCTAGCCGAGGTGCTCTAACCCCCTGCCCATTTCCGTAGCCTCCTCTGGACCCTCTTCTTCTGTTGGGGGTTCCAGAGCTGGACACAGCCCTGCATGTGAGGTCTCAGCAGAGCAGAGAAACACAATCCCCTCTCTGGCTCTGCAGGCAAGATGTATTGAAGACAGAGGAGTGAAGAGGAGATGTATTGTCTCCTGGGCTCTCTCTTTCCGTGTCATTAATCACCTTCTCAGATAATTTGTATATGGTATAACTTAGAGCCAAACAAAGCCTGGGGAATGATTTGTGCCCTGAGGAATCTTTAATTCAAGCAGGACAGCAGATAATGTCTCCCCAAGTGTTGCTGCTGTGCTGTACAGCAGCAGCCAATTAATTACTGCAGTGATTCAGGGCCACCTCATCTCCTGAATAAATCTTCTCTGGCCAAAGACAGAGAGTCTTCATTCCACAGGAGTAAGGCAGGGGACAGCTCTGCACTGGCAAAACAGCCTTGGCTACCATGGAGAGGTCTGCTGCTGCCAGCAAGGGCCTAGCAAGGCACTGCAGAGAACACTTCTGCTCATTAAACTGCTGTTGCATGTTGCACTGGGAGCTGTGTCCAGAAGCCCTCCTCCATGTGCTCAGGATGTGGAGAGAATGGAGTTCAGAATCTGGCACCTCCTGAACTCCCCAGTGCTCTGTCCTGATGGCTGGAATTGTGCTGGTGGGAAGAGAGGGCTGACCTTTAATCTAAGGACAGGTTCCAAGAGGACCAAACAACCTGCTGCTAGCAGGTCTTGCACAGAAGCACAGAGTAATAGACTGGAAGGGATCTCTGGAGCTCATCCAGTCCAAGCCCTGCTCCAGCAGGGCACCCACAGCAGCTTGCCCAGGAGCACAATGCCCAGGGGGGGTTGGAAGCTCTCCACACAAGGAGACTCCACAACCTCTCTGGGCAGCCTGCTCCAGGCCTCCAGCACCCTCACAACAAACAACTTTCTCCTCCTGCTCAGATGCAACCTCCTGGGTTCCACTTTGTGCCTCCTGCCCCTTGTGCTGTCCCTGGGCACCACTGAGCAGAGTCTGGCCCCAGCCTCTTGCCCCTCACACCTCCTTTAGCTCTTGCTGAGCATTGCTGAGATGCCCTCTGGGGCTGCTCTTCTGCAGGCTCTCAGCCCCAGGGCTCTCAGCCTTTGCTCCTCACAGAGCTGCTCCAGGCCCCTCAGCAGCTTTGCAGCCTCCCCTGGACTCCCTCCAGCAGTTCCCTCTCCCTCTTGAACTGGGGAGCCCAGAACTGGACCCTGGACTCCAGATACAGCTTCAGCAGGGCAGAGTAGAGGGGGAGGAGAACCTCCCTTGACCTGCTGGCCACACTCTTCTGGCTGCACCCTTTGGGAAAGCTCAGCTCCAGCTGAGGCATCAAAATATTGAGTAGGCTTCTCAGTGCTCTGCCAAAGCCCTGGCCACAGCTATTGATGTGCAGTAGTAACTCCACCAGTATCACCCTTGGGTCAATAAACTTTCATCATTATCTCAGCAGAAATTAAAATCTGTGCTTAGTTTCACATCTGTTTATTTAGCACCAATGCATGAGGAATGTTCTGCCCTTGGCAATCAATGAAACAAAGCACACAGTGGGGCCTGGGCTGCTTCCTAACCTTTGAAGTTAAGGCAGGCACAGAAACCTGTCTGCAGGTTTGTTCCAGGGGAGAAAAAGGATAAGAAAAGGGGAAAAAAAAGTAAAATAAAAAAAGTTTGAATGTTGTGCTCTGATCCCAATCCAGAATTCTGTCTAGATCTATTGTAAAGCAAAAAAACCTCAACCCACTGCAGAGAGAACTGCTCAGCTCAGCTCCAGCAGTACCGTAAGGGAGGGGATTCTGCCCCTCTGCTCTGCTGAGACCCCACCTGCAGCACTGCCTCAAGCTCTGGGGTCCCCAGTACAAGAAGGAGCTGGATAAAAACAGAGAGAACCTCTGCTCTGGGGACAGGCTGGGAGAGTTGGAGCTGGGAGTGCCAGGTTAAGGGACAATGGCTTTCAGCTGGGAGAGGGGAGTGAGTGGAGAGGAGGAAGAAATTATTGAAAGTGAGGCTGAGGAGACACTGGCACAGGTTGCCCAGGGAGGCTGTGGCTGACCCCTGCCTGGAGGTGCTCAAGGCCAGGCTGGATGAGGCCTTGAGCAAGCTGTGCTGGTGGGAGGTGTCCCATGGGTTGGAACTGGATGAGCATTAATGTCCCTTCCAACCCAAAAAATTCCAGGATTCTGTAGGTTTTTCCTGAAGATCCAGATGTAGATTGCTGCCTAACCTCTCACTGGCAGCTGGGACCAGCCCCATGTGGTGCTTTGAAACCTTTCAGATGAACCAAGGCAAACTGCAGACCCTGGTTGCTGTTCTGTCAGAGAGCAGATTGGGGATTTGAACTGCAAGAGGAGAGAAGTCCACAAATAACTTTTTTACAGTGAGAGTGACTGGAGCAGGCTGCCCAAGGGGGTTGTGGAGTCTCCCTCTCTGGAGACTTTCCAACCCCACCTGGATGCATTCCTGTGCAGACTACCCTGAGTGATGCTGCTCTGGCAGGGGGGTTGGACTGGATGATCTCTGGAGGTCCCTTCCAACCTCTGGTATACTGTGAGACTGTGAGACTGTGATCCAGTCCAACACCAACCCAGCCCCACCATGGCCATCAAACCATGGCCCCAAGTGCCATGGACCCACCTTTCTGGAACACCTCCAGGGATGGGGACTCCAACACTTTCCTGGGCAGCCTCTGCCAATCCCTGACCACTCCTGTAGCAAAGAAATTTTTCCTCATCTCCAACCTAAGCCTCTCCTGGCACAATTTCAGGCCATTTCCTCCCCTACCATCACCTGAGACTAGGGAGAAGAGAGCTCTCAAGGAGCTGTAGAGAGCAATGAAGTCACCCCTCAGCCTCCTCTTCTCCACACTAAACACCCCCGGGTCCCTCAGATGCTCCTCACCTGATTTATTCTCCAGACCCTTCCCCAGCTTTGTTGCCCCTCTCTGAACCAGAGGTCAAAGCCCTAAGCCTTCAGCACAGCAATGCACAGATTACAGGGACAAAGGGAAGTGGCCAGGGGTCCAGAGTCACTTCCGAATGGGAGGAAGGAAATAATGAATGGAAAGAAACAAGATCATAATAAATCTTCTTCTGCAGGCTTTAATAATGAGGCTTTCTTGTAAATCCATCAAAAAGAAACATTAATATGGAGCCACCAAATAGGTCAGGTTAATTACATCATCTGAAACCAGTGTGATACCTCCAGCTCCACAGAGAGAAAAAAGGCAATCCAGTCCCTCAGGAGGGTGAGAGATGACTTTGTTTTAATTAGTTGAGCATTAAAAGCTCTGTGCTAACAGCTCATGCTATTCACCCAGCTTAGCTGAGATGATGCATTGTGCCTCTTGCTTGACAAAATATGTCTCTCTCCAAGGCAAGGAGGCATTAGAGCTGCTTATCTGTGTGCCAGCTTGCAGCCTGCACACTCAGCCTGTCCCCATGGTGGGCAGAAAGCTCCATGGCTGTGCAGGTTGTGCTACAGGACAGCTCAGGGCTGTGCAGGGATCACCTACCCTCATTTGGCTCTTTATCTGCAGACTGTGGCCTCCTTTGCTTGGGGGATGGGGCCCTCACTCCAGGAAAGGACATTGAGGGGCTGGAGCATGCCCAAGGAAGGGCAATGAAGCTGGTAAAGGGTTTAGAGCACAAATCTTGTGAGGAGAGCTGAGGAGCTGGGGTTGTTTAGTTTGGAGAAAGGAGATTGAGTGGAGATCTCATTGCTCTCTACAGCAGCTCCCTGAGAGGAGGCTGGAGCCAGGTGGGGGTTGGTTCATTGTCTCAAGGATGAAGTGATAGAACAAGAGGAAATGGCCTCAAGCTGCACCAGGGGAGGTTTGACTGGACGTGAGGAACAATTTCATTCCCAAAAAGGTTGCCAAGGCCTGGCCCAGGCTGCCCAGGGCAGTGGTGAAGTCCCCATCCCTGGAGGGGTTTCAAAGCCCTGGAGATGTGGTGCTGAGGGCTATGGTTTAGCAGTTCCCTGGCAGTGCTGGGTTAAAGGCTGAACTCAGTGACCTGAAAGGTCTCTTCCAAGCCAAACTATTGTGTGATTATATGCTCCCTGCTCAGGCAGGCAAGCTGGGCAGAGGAATGACCTTTAATACAAGTCTGTGATGAGTGACTGGAAGAGAGGAAAGAGCTGGATGTGTTCTGAGCCACTGTTCCTGCCACTCCCTCAGTGACACCAAGGAAGCACTGAACTGTTCTACACCCTTCTGCCTTGCTGGCACCTCCCATGTCCACAGCTCACAGAATCACAGGATGGGAAGGGTTAGAAGGCACCAAGTCCAGGGTTAAAAGGGTTAAAAGGTCACCAAGTCCAACCCCCCTGCCAGAGCAGGGTCACCCAGGGCAGGTCCCACAGGAATGCAGACAGCTGGGGCTTAAAAGCCTCCAGAGAAGGAGACTCCATGACCCCTCTGGGCAGCCTGCTCCAGGCCTTCAGCACCCTCACACCAAAGAGCTGTTTCCTCGTGCTGAGGTGGATCCTTCTGTGTTCCAGTTTGTGTCCACTGCCCCTTGGCCTGTCACCACTGACAAGAGCCTGGCACCTTCATCTTGACACCAATCCTTCAGATATTTACAGATGTTCATCAGATCCCTTCCCCTTCTCTTCTCAATCTAACCAGCCCCAGGGCTCTCAGCCTTTCATCATAGCAGAGATGTTCCAGTCCCCTCATCATCCTCATAGCTCTCCACTGGGCTCTCTCCAGCATGTCCCTGTCTCTCCTGAACTGGGGAGCCCAAAAATGGAACCTACTCCAGGCGTGGTCTCAGCAGGGCAGACGGGGAAGAGAACCTCCCTTGACCTGCTGGACACAGTTTCTTAATCCAGCCCAGGATGTCATTGGCCTCCTCAGGTTCTCTTTGGCTCCCACTCTCTCAAACCCAATAAAATCCACAGACTTGCAAGAGCTTTGCACTTCCCAAATGCAGGAGATCCTGGCCCATGTCCCAGGAGGGCCAAGCTGAAGGCATAAGGCACAAGGCACACAGACAGGTGTGCCCCAGAGATGTAGCTCTTTTTGCTGTACCTAACTGAGGCAGTTTGAATATGAACCAACAGCTTGCTGTCTCCAGGAACATCCCTATGGATCACACCATACTGGGACTCAGCCACAATTCCCCTCTCTGAGCCTCCTTTGGTTCCCTTTCAGACACAACTATCTGATCAGGGGTGGCCCCACTCAGGCTTAGAAGGCAAAGATCTTTTCAACAGGAGCAAACATTTCCCTGAATCCCTTCTGGTGGGTTTCATGTTTTGAACACTTGCACCATTTCTCAGTTCTCAAAAGCTGTTGTGGCTCTTTTTTCCCCCTTGCTTTTCATCCCCAAATACACCTTCCCAGGGAGTGTTATTGGATTATTGCAATGCATTCTCCATCCCTGCCTGTGGTTCTCTTTGCACTTTCCCCACCTCAAGCACACAGAATTTCTGCCCAGCCAGCTGCACCTTTCCCAGCAGTGTTTCCACAGCAGACTTGTGATCATTGGCAAGATGCTAACAGTGCCACTGAGCTTCCTACACCCAGCAAAGGTTTATTTAAGGCTTCAATAATTGCTTTGAACTCCAGAGGCTAATAATTGGCAGGCAGGAGAGCCATGAGTCAGGGGGCACAGCAGTCCTCTGCCCTGCAGAAGTACCTGGAGCATCCAAAGGGTGTTTTTTTTTTCCCTTTCTGGTTAAATCCAATTTCTCTGGGTTGCTTTGGAATTCACTGTGAGGTTGGATAAGGAGTGCAGAGGGTGACATGCAGCAGTTGTAGGAGCTATTACTAAGCAGATTAAACTGACAAGGAAAACACAGAGACAGCTGAAAGGCACTTTAAAGTCCCACCAAGAAAAGTAAGCTTTGAATTGTTTGGGTTGGAAAAGCCCTCTGAGATCATCCAGTCCAACCTTCAACCCAGCACCACCATGGCCGCTCAACCATGGCCCCAACTGCCATGGCCACACCTTTCTTGAACATTGATAGCAGGGAGAAGAGACCAATCCCCAGCTCACTACAATCTCTTTCAGGCTTCTGTGGATGAAGTCCAGAGAAGACCACAAAGATGAACCAAAGGCTGGAGCAGCTCTGCTGTGAGGCCAGGCTGAGGGAGCTGGGGGTGTGCAGCCTGGAGAGGGGAAGACTCCAGGGGGACCTTAGAGCTGCCTGCCAGGACCTGAAGGGATCCTGCAGGAAGGCTGCAGAGAGACTTTTCCTGAGGGTGTCTGGAGACAGCACAAGGGGGAATGGCTTGAAGCTGAGGCAGAGCAGGGTTAGAGTGGAGCTGAGGAAGAAATTCTTCAGTACCAGGGTGGTGACACTCTGGAATAGGTTGCCCAGGGAGGCTGTGGATGTCCTCTCCTTGAGGGTGTGCAAGGCCAGGTTGGATGAGGCTTTGAGCAGCTGAGTCTAGCTGAGAGGTGTCCCTGCCCATGGCAGGGAGATTGCTGTAGCTGATCTCTGAGGTTCCTTCCAACCTAAACCACTCTTGACCTCTTGACCAAAGGTTGTACAAATGAACCTCAGGACTCTGAGGAAAGATGAGGTCTACAGCTCTAGAAGATGGCTAGAGGGGAAGGCTGGACCCCTGTCCAAACATTGGGGTTTGGAAAAGTGAGTAGGAACTTGAAAGATTCTGTGAAATAAAACAAAAAGAAGAAAAAAGAGGAAGATTGCTTTCCATAAATAACTGTGGGCAGGGAAAATGCTGGGGAGGGAGAAGATCTAACAGACAAACTTGGCAGAAGAACAGAAAGTACACTCTAGCCACGAATAAATGCAGCCAGGAAAAATGAGGGAAGTTTGCAGCCATCAAAGGAACAAAATCCTGCATCAGGCTTGGAAGAGGAGCAGCAGGAGGAAGAGAGGCAACTGGATTGATGCTGAAGAGCAGCAGAAAGGCATGGAGAGAGAAAGCAGCTTCCCAGCTCACACGGCCAGCCTGTGGCCCTTGTTCTGCAGGACATCCATGTCCTGAGGGGCTGAGACCTTTTGGTGATGCCATGGCACCATCCTGGTCCCAGGGGACCTTGCTGCAGGGGCAGGGGAGATGGATGTGGACTTGGAGAGCTGTGCCCAGGAGATGCTGTCTCTCCCTGCAGGACTGCCCTGCCACTTCCTCCCTGGCAGTTCATTGTCACTGCTGGGTCACAGAACAGTTTGTCAAGGTCACAGCAGCTCTGCTGCTGCCTTTCTGAGCTCCTTTTGATGACATCAGTGTGAGGTGGGGAGGAGGCTGTCAGCTGGCTCAGCTATCAGGAGGGTTCATTCAAAAGAGGTTTCTCAGAGAACTCCAGGTCCCTGCTTTATAGGTTGAGCCTCACCTGCAGCGGTGCTGGCTCACTTTCCTCCTGTTCTCATTCTTCCCTTGGCGTGGGGCACTTCTCCTCAACACTACAAGAGGACTGATGAAAAGGAGGCTTTTGAACTCTGGATTTTTTGTTGTTGTTGTTGTTATTACTGGAGAACATTTAGGGAAAAAAATAAAGTTGTCTGGAATGATCTGATTTTTTTTTCTTTTTTTCATTATCTAAATCAAGAACAAACAAAAGCTTCCAGAAAAATGTTGAGTTCAGACAGAGCATTTATAGAGTCATGGAACCATAGAATCATTCTGGCTGGAAAAGACTCCTGGGATAATCAAGTCCAACCACTGATCCTATTCAATGAATCCTTCTGCTTTCCAATACGGAAATGAACTTGGGAGCAAAGTGTTTCAAACGGAAAAATGGGAATGGTGGAATCTCTGGGAAATGAAACATTTGGACCTGTTGTCCTCAATGTTTCTCTCCCTTCTTGCCTCTTCCAGGCTGTTTTGCTTCTCAGGGCCATTTTTCTCCATTAGGACAGCCCTGTCCAAATCAATTTTCCCAACTCTTTACAAGAATTTTGTACAACTTCAGGTCAGGTCCTTCACTCTCACAAGTTCAGAGATAGACAGCATCAGGTTGGAAGGGACCCTGCAAGGTCATCTTGTCCAAACCCCTGCAGGCAGCAGGGACACCTCCAGCTAGAGCAGGCTGCCCAGGGACACAGCAAGGCTGAGCTTGAATGTCTCCAGGGATGGAGCCTCAACCACCTCCCTGAGCAACTTGTTCCAGTGTTCCACCACCCTCATGGTGCAGAACTTCCTCCCCATGTCCAACCTAACTCTGCCCTGCTCCTAGATTCTCTAGAACCATGAGCAGAGAGTGATGTTAGGATCACGATTTATCTTTTTCTGCACAGTTTGCACATCTACTCGCTGAGGAGAGCTGCCAGCAACTGCTTCAGCCCTCAGAGACAGCCACTTGAGAAGCACATCAGAAGAGCCAGGAACTAATGTCCAGGGTATGTCTGAGGGGACCTCAGAGCTGCCTTCCACTACCTGAAGGGAGACTTTTCCTTAGGATGTCTGAGGCATGGCCAAGGGGGAATGGTTTGAAGCTGAGGCAGAGCAGGAGGAGGAGGAGCTGAGGAAGAAGTTCTTCAGTACAAGAGTGGTGAGACTCTGGCACAGGTTGCCCAGGGAGGCTGTGGCTGTTCCCTGCCTGGAGGGGTTGAAGGTCAGGCTGGATGAGGCCTTGAGCAAGCTGTGCTGGTGGGAGGTGTCCCTGCCCATGGCAGGGGATTGGAACTGGATGAGCTTTGAGGTGCCTTCCAACTTGAGCCATTCTGTGATTCCATGATATGACATCAAGCTGATGTCCAGGGCATCTGTTCAGGGTGACAGGTGGCAGGGTGCAGCTGTGGGCTCTGTAGAGGTCTTGAATGAAGCAGAATTGGAAGGAGACTGTAGCCTTGGTGGCCAGCAGGGCTCTGAGCCAAGGCAGCTGGCTCCTGGTGCTGGCAGGCCTAGCTTCAGAGACTTCCTGACCCCCTGCACAAGCCAGCTGCCTATCTGCCTTGCTCTCTTGCTTTTTTTCCTGTTCCCTGGTCAAGACCCCTCATGAGATGCTGATTCCTGGTGTCTGTGGGCCTTGTTGCACAGCTGAGCTCTCTGATGCTTGTGGCAACCACGAACATGCACATCTGGCAGACAAAGAACTTGTCTGAGATCCTCTGAAGCAGGGAGCAAAGGGAGCTTTTGCCGGCTTTGTTTGGTTGGTTACTTGAATGTGGCTGTTCAGGATTCATCAGAAGGACACAGAGATAACCAAAACCATTCATTCAGAGCCTAGATGGCCATGGAGAGTCACTGGGTCAGCCCTCTACAACTGAAGATTAGATTTACAGGGGCTGTAGAATGAACCTCTTGGATACACACAACAGAGCAAAACCAGACAGGAGCAGCTCTGTGAGGAACAAAGGCTGAGAGCCCTGGGGCTGAGAGCCTGCAGAAGAGCAGCCCCAGAGGACATCTCAGCAATGCCCAACAAGAGCTAAAGGAGCTGTGGGGGGCAAGAGGCTGGGGCCAGACTCTGGTCAGTGGTGCCCAGGGACAGCACAAGGGGCAAGGGGCACAAAGTGGAACCCAGGAGGTTGCATCTGAGCAGGAGGAGAAAGTTGTTTGTTGTGAGGGTGCTGGAGGCCTGGAGCAGGCTGCCCAGAGAGGTTGTGGAGTCTCCTTGTGTGGAGAGCTTCCAACCCCCCCTGGGCATTGTGCTCCTGGGCAAGCTGCTGTGGGTGCCCTGTGGAAGCAAGGTTTGGACTGGGTGATCCCTAGAGGTCCCTTCCCACCCCACCCTGCTTGGGATTCTGTGAAACTCCAAACCTGAATAAATTGTTCCCGGGTTTCCTCTACCAGCAGAGCCTGGAGAGGGTTGAGATTTTCCCCTTTAAACCCAATTCACACCTGACACCTGAAACCTTTCTGCTATTTACAGCAGGTTTTGCTTGGAGACTGACAATGAAATTGACATTTGGCAGAAATTTGGCAGAAGGAGTGCAGAGAGCCCTTGCACAGAGCAGCTGGAGCAGAGTTTGTGTAGGAGGCAGCGCTGGGCTCCGCCAGCAGCTCATGCAGAGCCTGCTGCTGGAGCCTGCCTTAAACAAACCCCAGAAACGGCCACCAAGGGACTGCTAAAAACCTGCTGCTGCTCTGCTGCAGAGGAAAAGCCTCCTCTTGCCATGCAGCTCCATTCCCTCACACAAATAGGGCAGAGCAGAGTCAGAGTGGATAGAGAAAATGTTTTCTTCTATGCAAAGGAGAGCTCAGATTATTGCAGAGCAGTAATGATAATAGCTGGAAATTAGCAAATGTTTCCAGATCCTTGTTTAAAGGCAGGGGAAAAAAAAAAAAACCCTCATCTAATCTTCCTGGATAAAAATGACATTAATTGAAAGTTTGATTCTGTTCCCTAATGAATTTTCCTGTTGCCTTGTAATTAATAATGACTTACATCTAAGAACTTGAGATCCCTTCAAATGAGAGCATTGCTTATGAATATGGTAATGCTGATCCTACAATGGGTTGGGCCAGAAAGGACCTCAAAGCTCATCCAGTTCCAGCCCCCTGCCATGGGCAGGGACACCTCCCACCAGCCCAGCTTGCTCAGGTCCTCATCCAGCCTGGCCCTGAACACCTCCAGGCAGGGGACAGCCACAGCCTCCCTGGGCAACCTGTGCCAGTCTCTTCCCACCCTCACTCTCAACAATTTCTTCCTCATCTCCACTCTCAATCTCCCCTCTCCCAGCTCAAAGCCATTGTCCCTCATCCTGGCACTCCCAGCCCTTGCCCAAAGTCCCTCCCCAGCTCTCCTGGAGCCCTTCAGCTACTGGAAGGCTGCTCTGAGGTCTCCCTGGAACCTTCTCTTCTCCAGCCTGAACAGCCCCAACTCTCCCAGCCTGTCCCCACAGCAGAGCTTCTCCAGCCCTCTGATCATCTTGGTGGCCTCCTCTGGAGCCTCTCCAGCAGCTCCAAGTCCTTCTTGTTCTGGGGGCCCCAGAGCTGGAGGCAGTGCTGCAGGTGGGGTCTGAGCAGAGCAGAGGGGCAGAATCCCCCTTCAGGTACTCTGAGGTCACCTTGGAATCTTCTCTTCTCCAGGCTCAACAGCTCCAACTCTCCCAGCCTGTCATGGAGCAGTGCTCCAGCCCTCTGATCATTTTCACAGCCCTCATTGACTGTCAGGGTGAGGAACATTAAGAAACCCTTAATGGATGTTCTACCAACCCGTGGGCAGCTTGTGGGCCAGCTAAGCCTGAATTCATCCTCTCCCAGAAGCCCTCTAAAGCCAAAGACCTAGCACAGAATGATCTCAAGGTCCCTTCCACCCCAAGCCATTCTATAATGTTATGATATATTAATGGTGACTCAAATATACCAGGTCTTATGGCAACCACCACTGGGCCAAGTTCAGGAACCACCCTGAGACTTGGCATTTGTCTGTATCTGTCACATTTTGTCATGTTGAGCCCAGGAAGGATGGGTGGAGGCAGCTGTGCCCAGTTTATGCCCATTGTCCCTTGTCCTGTCACTGGGCACCACTGAAAAGAGCCTGCACTCTTCTTGCCCCTCAGCCCTCAGCTATTTGTAAACATTGCTCAGATCCCCTCTGGGGCTGCTCTTCTCAATGCCCAGCAGCCCCAGGGCTCTCAGCCTCTGCTCCTCACAGAAATGTTCCAGGCCCTTCAGCATCCTCTCAGCCTCTGTTGGACTCTCCAGCAGTTCCCTTTCTTTCTTGAGCTGGAGAACCCAGAGCTGGACCCAGGACTACAGATGAGGCCTCACCAGGGCAAAGTGAGGGGGAAGAGACCCTCCCTTTACCTGCTGGCCACATTCTTCTTAATGCACTCCAAGCTAACTTTGGCCTTCCTGGCCACATTGCTGTCCCATGGAGAACTTACTGTCCACAAATCATCCCCAAGATGCTCAGGAGGGCAGCCAGAGGGACAGTCTGTCCTTGGTGCTGCTCTCACAATACAGCAGATGCAGCACTTGGATGTGGCCTGAGACTCCTCAGAAAGGACTTCAGGGACATTTTTCCCTTGTTCCCAAAGAAAGGAAGGCAAGGAACTAACATCCCTGCACGGCAGGAGCCGCCGGTGGCCGGCGCTGTGGCGCTGTCCCTGTTCCTGCTGAGGCAGCACACACCCATGGGCAGGCTGTGGATGCTGCCTCCACCAGAGCTGCAGGAGCCAGGCCAGCTCCCATCAAAGTCAGGCTGATTATTTTAATTAGCGTTATTTCCTTCCAGCCCCCTGACTCTTTACTCCACTTACTATGGCAACTGATTTGAATGTGGAGCTGTTAACCTCCATTGCTACCCAATTAAAAAGTCCATCACAAAGTGCTATGGTTTTGCCAGCTTCACCTGAAATAATTGCTGTGAATGGCAGGCAGAGAATTCCCATTCATCAGAGAATCATGGAACTGTTTGGGTTCCTCTAAGCTCATCCAGACCAACTCCCCCATGACCACCAAACCATGGCCCCAAATGCCATGCCACACTTTTCTGGAACACCTCCAGGGATGGGGACTCCACCACCTTCCTGGGAACCTTCTGCCAATCCCTGACCACTCTTGCACCAAAGAAATTTTTCCTCATCTCCAACCTACCCCTCCCCTGGGACAATTTCAAGACTGGTCTCTTTCTGTCACCTGATCCTAGGGAGAAGAGCCCAACCCGCACGTGGCTGCAGCCTCGTCTCAGGGAGCTGCAGAGAGCAATGAGGTCTCCCTCAGCCTCCTCTTCTCCACACTGAACACCCCCAGCTCCCTCAGCTGCTCTTCCCCAGCCCTGCTCTCCAGACCCTTCACCATCACACTTCTCTGGGCAAATACTCATCACTTTGATATTGTCACCTGAGAATCACAGAATCACCCAGGTTGGAAGAGACCTCCAAGATCCCCAAGTCCAACCAGTCACCCAACCCTAACTGATCACCCAGACCATGGTACTAAGTGCCTCATCCAGGCTTTGCTTAAACACCTCCAGGAACGTTGACACCACCCCCTCCCTGGCAGCCCATCCCAAGGGCAATCTCTCTGTCTGTGAGGAACTTCTTTCTAAGATCAGCCTAAACTTCCCAATGCACAGCTTGAGGCTGTGTCCTCTTTTCTGTCACTGGTGCCTGGGATAAGAGACTAACCCCCACTTGGCTACAACCTCCCCTCAGGTAGTTGTAGACAGCAATGAGGTCTGCCCTGAGCCTCCTCTTCTCCAGGCTGAACACCCCCAGCTCCCTCAGCCTCTCCTCACAGGGCTGTGTTCCAGACCCCTTCCCAGCTTTGTTGACTTTCTCTGGACACATTCCAGCA
>VXBD01007044.1:214565-226391 GCA_013399975.1 Indicator maculatus
TGGTGTGGGAAGGGATGGTGGTGGGGGCGGGGATGGTGGTGGGGGCAGGGAGGGTGGTGAGGGTAGGGAGGGTGGTGTGGGAAGGGATGGTGGTGAGGGCAGGGATGGTGGTGAGGGCAGGGAGAGTGGTGAGGGCAGACAGGGCTGCCAGGCAGTTTCATCATCACTGTTCTGTCAGCCTCTCCATGCTGCTCCCTGTCTCAGCCCAAACTCCTTCAGGCTTGCTCCTCACTTGCTCCCTTGCTCCCCACTTGCTCTCCCAATCCCTAATTTGGATGCCCTCAGAGATGCTCCCAGACCTCTGCCCCACCTTTCTGCCCAGGTCAGGAAGCCAAAACCTCTGGCTGATGGAGACAGTGGACCTCGAGCTGTCTTTCCACACTATACTCTGGGACACCATCCATGGGTCCCAGCAGCACTGTGACCAGGGGAGGGCAACAGCAGCATGCCTCTGTTCAGAGACCCTTGGGGAAGGAGGTCCTTGGCCTACTGACTGCTGAAAGTGCCAACTGGAGGGTAGCACAAGGAGAGCCAGCTCCTGGAGGCTGCCCACTCCCTTTTCCCATGGGAATGTCCTTCCCAAAGTCCCCTTTCTGCTCATTCACCTGAGAAACTCTACAGAGAGAGGAAGGAGGAAGGAAACCCTGGCTCCTGTGACAGCAGCACTGATCCTGCCTGAGCCAACCTTTCTTTGGAAACACCAAACCAGACAAATCAAGACAGGGCAGAGGATCTCTGTCCATGCCTAAGGCTGTGGCTGAGCCCCAGTACCCCCCTGCACTATCCTCAGAGCCCCTTTTAGGGCTTCACAGGCTCCTCTGGCTGTTCCCTTGACTTCTATCTGCAGATGTAGAATTCTACTTCAGGGTCCATCCTTGTTCCTTTGATTTGGTTCCCTACCTGCAATGATGCTTGCAGCCTGTGATCCATATCCTGCTGGCTCCTGGAGCCTCAGCAGACCTTCCACTCATCTCAACTCATTCAGTTGCTGGAGCAGGTCCAGAGAAGGACATCCAAGCTGGGGAAGGGGCTGGAGAACAGGGCTGGGGAGGAGCAGCTGAGGGACCTGGGGGTGTTCAGCCTGGAGAAGAGAAGGCTGAGGGGAGACCTCATTGCTCTCGACAGCTCCCTGAGAGGAGGCTGGAGCCAGGTGGGGGTTGGGCTCTGCCCCCTTGTATTAGATGACAGAAGGAGAGGAAAATGGCCTGAAATTTTGCCACGGGAGGGTTAGGTTGGAGATGAGGAAAAATTTCTTTGGTGCAAGAGTGGTCAGGGATTGGCAGAGGCTGCCCAGGGAGGTGGTGGAGTCACCATGCCTGGTGATGTTCCAGAAAAGTGTGGCCATGGCCCTTGGGGCCACGGGGTAGTGGCCCTGGTGGGGTTGGGTTGGTGTTGGACTGGATGATCTCAGAGGGCTTCTCCACCCTGATAACCTGTTTAGCTTCAGGGCTCTCCCTCTCAGGGACTGCTTTCCAGACAGTATTCCTTCACCTGGCTCAACAAATTGGCAAAAGACAGCTGGGCGGTGACATCAGCCCAGCTTTCTTCCAGGCTGGTGACTTTGGGACACAAAGAGATATTTATGTCATGGTTTCTGACATCTTTATGGCCTGAGATACCTGCAGATAGTATCAGGAATCCTGAATAGCAAGGCATGGCATCAGGGCTGATCACAACAGGTTCAGCCTCTTCTGGTTGCAGCACTGGGATTGTTTTGGAGCAGCCTGCAGGAGAAGGCCTTGGTGTTGTCAGTTGGTGACAAAGTCCCCAGCAGCCAGCAATGGTCCCTGGCAGCCCAGAGCCAGCTGTGTGCTGAGCTGCATCCAGAGCAGGGAGAGCAGCAGCACAGGGAGGGGATTCTGCCCCTCTGCTCTGCTCTGCTCTGCTCAGAGCCCACCTGCAGCACTGCCTCCAGCTCTGGAGTCCCCAGCACAAGAAGGACCTGGAGCTGCTGGAGAGGCTCCAGAGGAGGCCACCAAGATGATCAGAGGGCTGGAGAAGCTCTGCTGTGGGGCCAGGCAGGGAGAGTTGGGGCTGTACAGCCTGGAGAAGAGAAGGCTCCAGGGAGACCTCAGAGCAGCCTTCCAGTAGCTGAAGGGCTCCAGAAGAGCTGGGGAGGGACTTTGGGCAAGGGCTGGGAGTGCCAGGATGAGGGACAATGGCTTTGAGCTGGGAGAGAGGAGAGTGAGAGTGGAGATGAGGAAGAAATTGTTGAGAGTGAGGGTGGGGAGAGACTGGCACAGGTTGCCCAGGGAGGCTGTGGCTGTCCCCTGCCTGGAGGTGTTCAGAGCCAGGCTGGATGAGGCCTTGAGCAAGCTGTGCTGGTGGGAGGTGTCTCTGCCCATGGCAGGGGGATGGAACTGGATGAGCTTTCAGGTCCCTTCCAGACTAAGCCATTCTGTGATTCTATGATCTTGGCTGCTCCCTCTTACCAGGCCTTGGTGAGGAGCCACTTGTAGGCAAGCTGGGAGGAGGTTGAACAGCATCACCACCACGAAGCTCCACAGTGCTATCTTTCTGCTTACTTCCAAGAATTAATTTGCTTCCACACCAGACAGACAATGCTATGGCAGACTTGCAGTCAAAGCAAGGACAAAATTAACTGATGTGCTCCTCTAGAAGGAAAGCTGAATGGAGAAAGCCAAAACCAGGCAGTGTGAATCCTGCACCAGCTGGCCTGCAGCCCAACGTGGCACATGGAGAGTCCCCATCTTCCCCAGAGTTTCTCAGGACACTCTCTGCATCCAGCTTTGTGTTTTCCCTACAAGAAAAACTGGAGCTTGCCCTCTGAAGAGTCCTTTCCATTTGCATCAGTTACAGGTTGGATTGTTGGAATCCTGGCCCTGCAGCATGGGGAATGAAACCTGTGCCTCAGACTGCAAGGAGAAAACAAGTGGCAGTCTCTCTGCTGCTCTCTGCTTCAGCCTCTCAAGCTGTGGTGTGTTTTGTTTTTCCCTTTAAAATACAGGAAAATGAATTCTGAACAGCTGTTGATAAGGTTGCATGAAATGTGCCTTTCACAAGGAGAATCTCAGAGCAAGATGTACCATCCTGAAACAAACCCTGACAAAGGACATTCCTGTTACCCAGCAACTGCTGGGAGAGGAAATGACCTCCCACAGCGAGGGGAGAGATGTGAGCCTGTGGAGAAACACCTGCTGGAATCTGCTTATGACAGACCATCAACACCTGCCCCAGGGTGGATCCCAGACTCCTAGCAGGGTGGGGCTGGAAGGGACCTCTGCAGCTCATCCAGCCCAAGCTCTGCTCCAGCAGGGCACCCACAGCAGCTTGCCCAGGAGCACAATGCCCAGGGGGGGTTGGAAGCTCTCCACACAAGGAGACTCCACAACCTCTCTGGGCAGCCTGCTCCAGGCCTCCAGCACCCTCACAACAAACAACTTTCTCCTCCTGCTCAGATGCAACCTCCTGGGTTCCACTTTGTGCCTCCTGCCCCTTGTGCTGTCCCTGGGCACCACTGAGCAGAGTCTGGCCCCAGCCTCTTGCCCCCCACAGCTCCTTTAGCTCTTGCTGAGCATTGCTGAGATGCCTTCTGGGGCTGCTCTTCTGCAGGCTCTCAGCAACAGGGCTCTCAGCCTTTGCTCCTCACAGAGCTGCTCCAGGCCCCTCAGCGGCTTTGCAGCCTCCCCTGGACTCTCTCCAGCAGTTCCCTCTCCCTCTTGAACTGGGGAGCCCAGAACTGGACACAGGACTCCAGATGTGGCCTCCCTAGGGCAGAGAGGGAGGAGAACCTCTCTTGAGCTGCTGGCCACAACTCTTATGAATACCACCAGTTATGTTCTGAGGAAGAAACTGAACCTTAGGAACATGGTCAGAGTTGCCCTGGGGTTTTACCAATGATGTCTAGGAAGGGCATGAGATGAACAATGGAGGTTCCATTGGACCATGAGGAGAAAGTTGTTTGTTGTGAGGGTGCTGGAGGCCTGGAGCAGGCTGCCCAGAGAGGTTGTGGAGCCTGCTTCTCTGGAGAGCTTCCAACCCTCCCTGGCCATTGTGATCCTGGGCAAGCTGCTGGGAGTGCCCTACTGGAGCTGGTTGGACTGGATGGGCTCCAGATCCCTTCCAACCCCCACGTTCTCTGTTTCTATGATCTTTAAAGTCCCTTCCAACCCAAACCATTTCATGAAGCTAAGAATGAAGCTGGCAGCAGGCAGCTGCTCTTGGGGTGCTGCTGGTGGCCTTTGGAGCTACAGGCAACAAAACTTTGCCAGTTTTGCTTTTGCAGGAGCCTGTTTCAGCCCCAGAGAAAGGACACTTTGGGAGTGCTGGCAGAACCCTTTGAAAAGGTCACTTGGAATGGAGAAGGTGGAATTCAGCCTGCACAGACCAAATGTACTTCAGCAAACATTTCAAGTTCATTCAGAAAGGCTTTAAAGACCTGGATGGGCTTTGAAACTTAGAAAAATTTCTGTTCCAGCTCTGCCAAAGTTAATATTTTTCTCTTCATTATATTTTTTTGCTTAACCTCCTGGATTAAAGTGTCACCATGCTCCCAGGGCTCCTGCTGAATGCTGATGAGAATGGGCAGGTTCTGAGCACAGAGCTGGTTGGAAGGGAACAAGAATTCGTTCTGTGTTTTATTAGAATGCAAAGGGCCACTCCACATGCTGGATCTCAACCCAAAATGCTTCAGCTTGAGAACTGGCTGGTGTCTATTAAAAATTCATCCTAATTCTGCTCTCACTAAGCCAACAGCTGCACTGCTGACATCAGCAGGAAAACCTTAGGAGTGGTATTAACAGGATCTCACAGAATCCCACAATCCCACATGGAGGGGGATGGAAAGCACCTCTGGAGCTCATCCAGTCCAAGCCCTGCTCCAGCAGGGCACCCACAGCAGCTTGCCCAGCAGCACAATGCCCAGGGGGGGTTGGAAGCTCTCCACACAAAGAGACTCCACAACCTCTCTGGGCAGCCTGCTCCAGGCCTCCAGCACCCTCACAACAAACAACTTTCTCCTCCTGCTCAGATGCAATCTCCTGGGTTTCACTTTGTGCCCCTTGCCCCTTGTGCTGTCCCTGGGCACCACTGAGCAGAGTCTGGCCCCAGCCTCTTGCCCCCCACAGCTCCTTTAGCTCTTGCTGAGCATTGCTGAGATGCCCTCTGGGGCTGCTCCTCTGCAGGCTCTCAGCCCCAGGGCTCTCAAGTTTTGAATCTCCACCCTTAGTGATGTGCTGGGATATCAGCCTCACTAGATTGGAATCTGCTGCCCTAGAAGCCAAGCTGTGAGTGCCACCACCTCTGCAGGACACCCTTCCTACAGCTCTCCCCCAGGAGAGGGCTGAGCTTGCCATTTCCATGTGGTACTACCAGGAGTTAATTGCAGATGTCTGCAGCCAGGGCTTCTGTCCTGTTGCCCATCAGGATTCAATGCTGAGGTGAACTCAACCCTTTTGGAGCTTTGCTCCTCAGACACCAGCAACAGGCAGCTGCAGCCCAAGCAGTGGCTGCTGGCAGCCAATTTACTGGAGCAGGGTTTGGAAATAACTTTGTGACAATCTCCTAATGAAAGCAGGGCCAGGTCTGTGTGGAGGACTCCTATGGATTGCCTGAAGGAGCACTGCAGCTCCCAGCCAATCCATCATCCAAAGGCACCCTTTGGAAAGGGAGGGGCACAGCACAATAAATGGAGGCTCTAATTCTGGTGGTTTGGCCACATTTGAGCTGTTAAATGAACACGCAGAGGAACCAGAGAGGGAGCTGTGTCTGGGCAAAGCAGACAGAAGATGGTAAGGCTTAACGTCCCTCTGGCTAGGCATGGCTGTGCTGTGAAGGTGAAAGCAGTCAGGAGGGAGCCAGGCAGGGCCATGGTTGGCATTGCTGCTGCTCCGCTGACCAATGAGGGTGAGCATCACACAGGGGGACTCTGCATCCCATTCCTGCACCCCCCTGCCCTTATCCCTCTGACACTGTGGTACCCAAGCAGTTCCCAGAGCTGTAACATCTGGAGCAGCCTTTCTTCTCCAGCTGGAGTTTCAGTCACTTATTTACAGACTGGACATTTAAAACCGGTTTTGTGTGAAACATCTTCAGCAATGACCTGGATGAAGGCCCAGAGGGGACTCACAGCCAGTTTGCTGAAGATCCCAAACTGGGAGCAGTGGCTGACACCCCCCAGGCTGTGCTGCCATCCAGTGAGACCTGAACAGGCTGAGAGCTGGGCAGAGGAACCTCAGGAAGGTCAACCAGGGCAAGGGTAGGGTCCTGCCCCTGGGGAGGAACAACCTCCTGCAGCAGGATAGCTGAGGGGGGACCTGCTGGAGAAGGACCTGGGAGTGCTGGGGGACAACAAATTCCCCATGAGGCAGCAAAGTGCCCTCGTGCCCAGGAAGGCCAATGGGGGCCTGTGGTGCATCAAGAAGAGTGTGGCCAGCAGGGCAAGGGAGGTTCTCCTCCCCCTCTACTCTGCCCTGGTGAGGCCACATCTGAAGTGTTGTGTTCAGTTCTGGGCTCCCCAGTTCAGGACATTTTAGGTGATCACTAGAGGTCCCCTCCAATCCCCAGCATGCTGTGGTGCTGGGATCCCACGAAAGGGCACAGAGCTTGGGAAGGACCAAGGGAGCCAGAGCAAGGAGCTGCCTGGGGCTGTCTGTGTGACTGAGGCAGGAGAGCCACACTGAGGGAAGGTTCCAGAGCTGTGTAGGAGCTGCTGTTGGCACAGCCATCAAGCACATTGGGACATCTAATTCTTCAGGAATTCTTAGGCAAATGACCTTGAATATCCTGAGGAGTGGGGGTTTCTGATGAAGCTCCTGACAGATGAAGATAATGCTGGGATGTCTTCTCTAATTAGATTTTGAAGTGAGGACTGACTTTTCACAGGGGACACCACAGCAGCCAGCACAAAGAGGCTCTCAAGCAAGTCAGAGCTTTGTTATCTGAATAATGACCAAACATAAATAGCATAATAAAAAGGTGAAAATGACATGATGGGACAGGAGGAAATACTCCTAAGGTGATAATAGCAACAATTACAGCCTGCCACCAGTTAGAATAATCTGAAGGTGTTCAGCAGACCTGAGCAGCCCTGAACCCAAGTTCAGAAGTAGAATAAGCCCCAACCTAACAGCTCACAACTGCCAGCACAAGAAGGACCTAGAGCTGCTAGAGAGGGCTCAGAGGAGGCCACTAAGATGATCAGAGGGCTGGAGAACCTTCCCTGTGGGAACAGGCTGGGAGAGTTGGGGCTTTTTAGCCTGGAGAAGAGAAGGCTCCAGGGAGACCTCAGAGCAGCCTTCCAGTACCTGAAGAGGCTCCAGCAGAGCTGGGGAGAGACTTTGGACAAGGGCTGGGAGTGCCAGGATGAGGGACAATGGATTTGAGGTGGGAGAGAGGAGATTGAGAGTGGAGAGGAGGAAGAAGTTGTTGAGAGTGAGGGTGGGGAGAGACTGGCACAGGTTGCCCAGGGAGGCTGTGGCTGTCCCCTGCCTGGAGGTGTTCAAGGCCAGGCTGGATGAGGACCTGAGCAACCTGGGCTGGTGGGAGGTGTCCCTGTCCATGGCAGGGGGGTTGGAACCGGATGAGCTCTGAGGTCCTTTCCAACCCAACCCAACCCATTCTGTGATTCTATGAATCCATGTGAGAAGAGCCCCTGGGAGGAGCTGGTAGCTGTGGAGTGTCCTCCTTGGTGCAGTTTGTCTCTGGCTCAGTGAGCAGTTGGATGGTTTAGTGTCACACTTCTGGATGGGAAGATAGGAACCTGGAGCCTGGGTCAGACACCAGCATCTGAAGTAGGGCAGAAGGTGACCCAAAGAGTCCACCTGGGAAGAACTTCTCTGCCCAGGTTGTGCCTCTGACAATGAGGAACCTGATCTGAAGTAATGATTGCAGAGTCTTTGGTTGCAGTGAAGAGAAATGGGCTCATGCAAGGCCAGCTTGTCCCATCCTGAGAGGCAGGTCTCAGCTTGGTCTATATGGCTGAGCTTTGGCAATCTGCCCTCAGGGCTTCCCATCACAGGTTCAGGTTGTGTGTAATGGTAGCTTTAGTGCCAGCCCCACAGAATCTGTCAGCACTCTGGGAAGCCATCCTGCTTTTCCTGCAGCCATACCACACTTGCAACAGGCACTGGCACAGGCTGCTCAGGAAGGTGGTGGAGTCCCCATCCCTGGATGTGGTGCTTGGGGATATGGCTCAGTGCTGGACTTAGCAGAGTAGGCTTAATGGTTGGATCTTGAAGGTCTTTTCCAAACTAGATAATTCTATGATTCTAACATCAAGGGCCTCAAGCTGACCCCAAATGGGTTGTCAAGCCCTGGTCTAGGCTGCCCAGTTCCCAGTTCCCAAAGGTTTCAAAGCTATGGAGATGTGGAGCTGAGGGACATGGCTTAGTGGTGCTCTGGCAGTGCTGGTTAAGAGTCAGACTGGATGATCTCAAAGGCCTTTTCCAGCCTAGACTGTTCTGTGATCCTGTGAGCCTTCATTGGGCTCTGGTCAGCAGTCCATCACCCAGCACCCACTGGTGTTTCTGACAGCTCCTTTCCTGCCTGGCTGCACAGGAAGAGAGGAATTGGGGTCAGGTAACAGAATCACAGAATCATGAAGGTTGAAAAGCCCTCTGAGACCATCAAGATCAACCTTTTACCCACCACCTCCATGGCATCTAGACCATGTCCCCAAGTGCCATGGCCACACATGTCCTGACTGCCTCCAGGGACAGAGACTCCACTACCTGCCTGGGCAGCCTGCTCCATTCCAGATGGGGCTCTGTTGGATGGGCTTCAGTGGGAAATCAAATCATTTATGATGCATTAGGAGGCATTTTTAACTCCAGGAGAAAGCTGAGCCTCAGCTGAGAGCCACACATTTTGAATGGAGATTGCATTATTTTATCAGTAGCCTGAATTTGGTCCTGTTTCAGACATTTTCTTCCTCAGGTTTTGTGGCTTTTAGCCAGCCAATTGTATTTGTTTGGGGTTTGATTGTGTGTGTCAATAACAGATGTGGGCCTGCTCATTAATGTCCCCCTCCTTTGCAGCCTTAGCATTTTGAACTGAGATGTTTTCCCTTGATGCTGGACTGGCTTGACCCCAAATTAGGATGGACCCAGGGTAACTCTGGGACTAGACTGAATGATGTCTCTGGCAATGGATTAGTTGTGTCAGTGGAGAGATTCTCTGACAGGAGCTTAAACAGCACTTAAGAAGTGTCTTCAGCATCTTATTGTCTCTGGTGAGATCATGATTCAGGCTACTTGAGCAGTATCTCAAGTGTGCAAGCCCTCAGGGATTAGAAGTGGCTCCAAGGACAGCATTTGGATGCATAGGATAGAAAAGAATTCAGCTTTAATTAGCTCATCTCTGCCAGCTGAAGCAAGAGCACAAATGGGGGGCAGAGAGCCACCTCTGAAGCCACAGACAACAGTGAGCACACCAAGCCAGCTGCTGCTGGCAGATGGTAGCCAAGCCATGGCTCTGCCAACAGAGACCTCCACCATGCACATGTACCCACCACAGACACAGCTCTCTGACCTGCCTCCTCTGCCTAGTGTCAGGGCATAGGACAGGAGATGGCCTGAAATTGTGTCAGGGGTGGATCAGGTTGGAAAGGAGGAAAAATTTGTTTGCTGCAAAAGTGGTCAGGGATTGGCAGAGGCTGCCCAGGGAGGTGGTGGAGTCCCCATCCCTGGAGGTGTTCCAGAAAGGTGTGGCCATGGCAGCTGGGGCCATGGTTTGGTGGCCATGGTGGGGTTGGGTTGGTGTTGGACTGGGTGATCTCAGAGGGCTTTGCCAACATAAACCATTCTGTGGTTCTATGATTCCAGGAATGTTGTCATGGTCACACTGACTCTGTGATCTCTGGAGGTCCCTTCCAACCAACCATTCTATGACTGTGGTTCTCTTCACCATTTCTGACAAATCAGCCAAGGTTTACCACAGGTCATAATTTGGGCTTTGAGGGGCTTCACATCCTGGTCTTGGGTGGCAGCTGGTGTCTGAGAGCCACTGGTAATGCTCAGGTTCTCCTTCCAGCCCATACCTGGCTGCTGTTCCCATTCAGTATTCTGTTTGTTCTCAAGATGTGGTCCTGGTTTGAATTGCCTTTGTGTAACTGAAATCCCAAGAGAAAAAACATTCAGATCTAGAGAGAGCTTCCAAAGATCACCAGTACAGACCAGAGAGGTCTGCAAGGGACTTCCCAAATCCCAGCATTTTCCAGGAAATCCATGCAGCTAGGAAGTGTTTAATAAGTTATTGGTTTGATCTGGACAAAGCAGAATTCCAGCAACCTTTCCAGGATGCACTGAATCCCAGAACCCCTGCATGAGAGGGATGGGAAGGAACCTCTAGAGATCACCCAGTCCAAGCCCTGCTCCAGCAGGGCACCCACAGGAGCACAATGCCCAGGGTGGGGTTGGAAGCTCTCCACACAAGGAGACTCCACAACCTCTCTGGGCAGCCTGCTCCAGGCCTCCAACACCCTCACAACAAACAACTTTCTCCTCCTGCTCAGATGCAACCTCCTGGCTTCCACTTTGTGCCCCTTGCCCCTTGTGTTGTCCCTGGACTCCACTGAGCAGAGTCTGGCCCCAGCCTCTTGCCCCCCACAGCTCCTTTAGCTCTTGCTGAGCATTGCTCAGCTCCTCTCTAGTGTTGCTCTTCTCCAGGTTCAACAGCTCCAGGTCCTAGCCTTGAACCCAACCCATGGCAACAACCACTTGTGAGCAAAGCCTGCGCACAACCCTGAGCTTCCTCCTGTGCTGGCTGTGAGCTCCTGAGGAGTAGATCTCAGTGATCCTTATGGTCCATTGCAATGCCAAGGACTAAATATAAGCTTGTCTAGCACCTGCTGCTGTGAGAACCTGTTTCTAGGTGATAATTACTTGAAAATTCCAATTAATTGGGCTGAACCCTTCCATGCTAGATGTGCCTCTCCACCTTTATCTTCTCCAAATTAAGGAATAGCAAGGAAAGGATTTTCATGGACCTTAGTAACTTGACTTACCTGTTTTGAAGCAGTGTTTGATGTGTGGCAGGGCACCCAGGGTGCCAAGGTGTCTCATTTGCTGCCACTTCTTAGTCTTACCCCAAACTGAAAAACTTAGGAATGATTTCCTCAGGAAAATTCCTTAGAATCTGAACACCCCAAGATTCAGGCAGAGTGGCTGGAAAATGCCTGGCAGAGAAAGATCAGGAGGAGCTGGTTGACAGTGGCTGAAGTTGAGCCAGGGTGTATCCACACGGCCCAGAAGGGCAGCAGCAGCCTGGCCTGGAACAGCAATGCTGTGGACAGCAGGAGCAGGGCAGGGATTGTGCCCCTGGACTGGGCACTGGGGAGGCCACAGCTTGAGTGCTGGGGGCAGGTTTGTGTCTCTTACTCCAAGAAAGACATTGAGGGCTGGAGTAGGTCCAGAAAAAGGCAACAAGGCTGAGGAAGGGTCTGGAGAACAGGGCTGGGAAGGAGCAGCTGAGGGACCTGGGGGTGTTCAGCCTGGAGAAGAGGAGGCTGAGGGGAGACCTCATTGCTGTCTACAGCTCCCTGAGAGGAGGCTGCAGCCAGGTGGGGGTTGGGCTCTTCCCCTTATAATCACAGAATCAATAAGGTTGGAAAAGACCTCAAGGATCATCACAGTCCAACCTGTCACCAGCACCTCATGACCACTAACCCATGTCACCAAGTGCCATGTCCAACCCCTCTTGAACACCTCCAGGGGTGGTGACTCCACCACCTCCCTCGGCAGCACATCCCATGGCCAATTACTCTTTCTGTGAAGAATTTCTCCTCACAGCTTGAGACTGTGTCCCCTCCTTCTGCTGCTGCTGCTTGCCTGGGAGCAGAGCCCAACCCCCACCTGGCTCCAACCTCCC